>PVJL010008834.1:15000-62950 GCA_004026885.1 Lyroderma lyra
CACCACAGTGAGGGCTTAAATTATAATGCAAAACATTCTGGACGACTTCACTAGATTGAAAAAATAAAAACAAACCTTTGAAGTTCAATGACTCAGCACTTCTTGTTGATATCCCAGTTTAGTTCATTTCGTCTTCATACTCAGTTGTTAACTGATAACATTTTCTTCTTAGAGGAAAGTATTTTTGTATTTGCTAGCATTGACGTGAGTAACACGATATTATCAGTAGTGTTTAAAATGGTTCTTTAACCAAAATGTAAGCATAATTTCAAAGCAAGCTTATGAAATTTTACTTACAGATTGTCTGTATTATAGTATTTGCTCTGGCAAAAATGGCCACTTGTCAAAATAATGACAGACCTAAATCTCAGTGGCTTGTAGTAACATTTCCATAGTTAATATGCAGGTGAAAATCCTTCCTTGTATTTCAAATGTTCCCACTTTGTCAATATTTACTTACATGATATAAACTATTTTTCCTCCTTTCAAAGGTAAAAATAAATGGATTAACCATAAAGATGGTTTATCCAAACACTTATATTTTATATAGTGGGGAAAAGAAACTGAATTATTTTTGAATATTGCAATTTGAAGAATGAGAAAGTGATTTTCATTAAGGAAAAAAGTAACTTTTATAATTACAATAGTTATAGTTTAGAAACTTTAGAATATGTAGATAGGCGAAAAGAAGAAAATAAAATAATTAAAAATCTTTCTACCCACAGATAACAATGTTAAAATTATGTTTTTATAATGAAATGATGTTTTAAAATGACTTTTTATTGCAGAGAAATATATTAACAGAAAATGAAATGATCTATTTAGTCTAGCCTTCATAGATTTTTCAAGAGGCCTGGGTCCTACAGTAATCAAAACCTTTATCTGAAATTCTAGGAGGCAAAAAAAAAAAAAAAAAAAAAAAAAAAAAAAATCAAATTGAACATTAAATGTTTCTTACATAGATTTTTAGATTTAGATTAAATTTATGATTCAGTAGTTACATTTTTATATTATGTGGCATAATTTTGTATTGGGATACAATTTGCATATGATACACTTAAGTTTCTTATAGTAGGTAGTATATTTGTGTCTGTTTCCTTGAGTTGTGAGCATGATTTTATTAATTCAAATTTGTAACAGTCAAAACAACCAAAATGTTCTTTAACAGTAGGATAAACAATGGTTTGCATTAATATATGGAATATTATGCAGCAATGAAAATGAAGTGACCTATAGCCATGTACATTTATATATCTCACAAACAATGTTGTCTGAAAGAAGCCAGGCATAAAATAATACATGTATTGTGGGATTGTATTTATATTAAGTTAAAAAATAGGTATAACAAAACTATAGTTGGAATAATCAGGATAGTTAGGAAGTCAGAACACTTGTTACTTTTGGGGAAGCAGGGGGTTAGTGGTTGGGAAAGGCAGAGGGAATATCACAATGATTTATTAGTTGACCTGGGTGGTGTTTGCATAAATTTATTCACTTTAAAACATAATTCATTGAATTTCATTTACATTTGTATACTTTGCTGTTTGTATGAGTATGATATACTTCAATATAAAAATGTACATAATTTTTAAAGAGTCATATTTATTTTATATCTATTCGTTACTGGCAGATAACATTTAATCTCTGCATTATTTTCCGAGGACAACATAATTTGCTTTACTGTCATTCATTCCCAGTTTCCAAAAATGCATTGTGGTTAAAAAAAAAAAGTCAGAACTGCTATCATTTGTTTTTTCTCTATTGTGATAAAATTGCCAAGCCATTTAAATATTTTCTAGATGGCTGATAAATCTTATTAGTTCCTGTGCATAGCAGATGTGTGAGACAGGCTGGTATTGCTGTCTCCATTGTTCAGATAAGGGAAGTGGACATGGGGAGGGTAAATGTTTGGCAGAGCCGGGAATTGGAATGCAGTTCTTTTGACATTCCTCTGCGCTGTCTGATTATAGAGCTTTGCTATAGTCATGCGTATCTTAGAATTTCAAAAAACCTTGGACTCCCAGGGAAAAGAGATTTCCATGAGCACCAACAGACACTAACTATAAAAATATTTTTGTAGATTACATTTACATTTGTACCTAAGAACTGTGGATAAGCACATTGCAGAGGTGGGAAGGATACTCGTTGATTCAACAAACGTTTCTGAGCAGACTATATTTTGCTGGTCTCTAGAGGGAACAGACAGGGAAATACAACTATAATACAATGTGATAAGTGAAATGATGGAGGTTTGCTCAAGACTTTGTAGGACCACAGAGAAGGGGCCAGCAACCAGCTTCATACAAAGAGAATATTTGGGAGGTCTAAAAGAGTGGATGTATAAATCTAGTCTTAAATATATAAAGTTATATTTGAAACTGGATAGGTTACATTTTTCCCTTGTGATAATTCCAACCCCAATTTCCATTTTTAAAAAACTTTAGATTCTCAGAGAATGTATATCTTTCAGAATTTGAAAGACTAGATTGAATTTTCAGAGATGGTAGCTGGATGGTCGACAAGGTGTCTTATTAATACTTGTTTTTTTCCACAGAATCCAGCAGTTTAGTTAACTCTTTATTTAAGGTTGATGTGGGCCTGGTTATGGAAGGAGCTTTTTTCTTTTTAAAGACAATTTTTTAAGAGCAGTTTTAGGTCTGTAGCACAATTGAGAGGAAGGTACAGGGATATCCCATGTACCTCCTCCCCCTAATACATACATAGCCTCCTCCATTTTCAATATTCCCCCACCAAATTAGTACATTTATTACAATAGATGAACCTTAATTGACACATTATCATCACCCAAAGTTCACAATTTACATTATGGTTTACTCTTGGGATTGTGCATTCTATGGGTTTGGGCAAATGTATAATGACATGTGTCATCATTATGGTATCAGATTTTCACTGCCCTAAAAATTCCCTGTGCTCTTTGGAAGGGGCTATTTTTGGTAGCAGTAATGTCTTTGGTTTGATGCTACATTTGCTTTATTTGTTAGCAAATCTAAAGTGCTGTGCTGTTTAGGTTCAAAGTTGTTTAGATGCTTTATTGCAATTATGTTCTAACACCATCAAATCATGCATATCAAAATCTAATTACAAATAAATTAAATAGGACTGCATAGAGTCTTTTGATGTAATAATTTTTAAAAACCGGCTATACTATGGATTTCATTTATAGGCATTTAAATGAACTTAAAACTCCCAGGAGACAAAATCTTGTATACATTATATGATGCCATAACAGGCAGTGTCCCAAGGTTGACATTTTTGTTTTTTCAGATCTGATGTCTGCATTATCATGTTCTTTTAATTAGGTTCAATAGATGATCTCTTGTTTGTAAACAGAGGTCGGACCTAACCAAATTTTAGCAATGAGATTCAGTTGCAGCAGGAGAATATAATAGCATCAAGACCTTTATTCAGAAGCATTATTTTGCATTTCCTAACAGACATATCCCAGCATCTCTAATGACCTTCAGTAAGGTGCCTCTCTAAAATATTTTATGATTACTGCTAGAGTAGTTAAGTAATAAACAGATAATTCCTTAAATCTTGTCTCTCTCTCTTTTTTTTATTGTTAGACTTATTGGAATGACATTGGTTAATAAGAATTACATAGCTTCCAGGTGTACCATTCTACAGTGCATTGTCTATGTGTTGCCTCTCTTTTATTATTTTTTTTTATAGTAGAAATGCCTTGAAAGTTCAAGTGGGAGAGAGCAGGGCATTAATGATAAAGAAAAAGAGGAAACTTGAAGGCCCTGTGTTTATTCATGGGTTTTGAAAAGTGATTATACCATTAAAAAACAGTAAAATGGAAGCTATTGGTCCATATCATATGGTAGTTGAGGGAAATATCTTTTGAAAGTGGTGCTATCGTACTTTGCCCCTTTTCTGTGTGGTTGTAAATATTTGTAACAACCTAGTAATCAAAAATGAAAAAGAAAAAGTACTTATGGTTCAGAAATGAACAAGGCATGTAGTTTAGCAAGTGAATGGTAACCTTTTTTTACCCAGTAGCCTAATTTATCAATCTAGGCCTGCCTGGTTTAAAAATGACAGTAATTCTCAAACATGAAAGATATTTAAACGTTTATAGGTACACAAGAAAGGATATGCATGCAAATATACTGCCTCAATTTCTTAGTTTACCCTAAAGTCAATGTTTTTGGAAGATGAGCATAAATAAAACAAAAATGAAATGATAGTGCTTTTGCAATGGAGTTCTTAAGGGCTCTTGAATGGACTTCATGGGGTCCTTGAACCCCTTAAAATTGTGTACCTTTTTTTATGGGCAGGGTTGGTTCTCCGCTTTTATCAGGTTCTTAAAAAGAGTTAAGAACCATTGATTAAAATCAGTGTGACCAGTGAGCTTTTATTGGAGATAATGGGTAAATAGCTGGAAAATATATCAAGCCTGTAAAATACATTCATGCTCATGTAACAAAGAGGAAAGGCACTTGCATTTCTGGGAGTGGTAAAATGGTACCTATGAACATGCTATTAAAATGTTGCATAGATTACTTTATTCTCTTGGTTAAAATGCAGAACTTTTATTTTCCTTTGTGCCATGTTGCCTTGCTCTGTGAACAGTGAGAAATAATATTCTTCATTAGCAGAGATATGCGTAAATCAGTTTGGATTTTTTTTCTCATTCTTCTCCTGTTACCATACTTTGTACCACACCACAGACAGAATGATGAATAAAGCACGAGCAACCTGGTAACAGTCAGCATTTTACTTGTCACTGAGAACAAGCTTACTGGATTTTGAGTGGGTTACCTCATACCTCCGAGAACAATTTGCAGCTGTTATTCACATTTTGCTTTTTGTTAAGAGCAAAGACAACTATAATTAAAGTCAGCCTATCTTTTGGGATATAAATGTGTTTTAATGGGTTTTCATTTTCTTGGGTATACACAAGCATATCCTTTAACTCAAAGGTTTGCTTCAGAAATGATTGGTGATCCTGGGTCTATGGGAAAGTATGTGTGTGTGTGTGTGTGTGTGTGTGTGTGTGTGTGTGTGTGTGTGTGTAATACATTGAAAGAATATAGTAGAAAAGTAATTAGTGCCTCCCTTAGGATCAAATTGAAGTCTCCAAAGCATCTTTAATCCTCCTTTGACTAGGCTCCCACAGTCATCTTCGAGGCTCTGTATTACCAAGCTGGTGGACAGAGAGTCAAGGAAATATTTTGCTTCTTCCTTTCTCCATAGTTTCCCTGAGATCTCAAACTGGCAGCCAGCTTGTTGAGTCTGCCCACAGACATGTTTTATTTGGCCCATACAGTGCTTTTAAAAATTTTGTGCCAACATTTTAATAGGAAGATTTCACATGCTAATCTGTATTTCTGGCTTGTCTTGAGAAATCAGAAGATAGGGAACAATTGTTTGGAGACAAGGGACAACCATCCTCCCCACTGGGCTGCAGCCTCCTTCTGCAGCTCATTGAAGGCCCCCTCCCCCCACCGCCAAGGAATTTATGCAGTTATTTACCTGCTGAACTGCTGGAGGCATCTGTTTGAGACTGGTTTAAGGCTGCATTTGAGACTATCTTAGTTTTCTGATTATTAATAACCAGGCTTTGTATAACAGCTATCCTCTTAATCCTTGAACGCATTATTATTTATTGTTACATTGACATCTGGCCGTCATATCTAATAGTTTTCTGGTTCAAAGGATTTAGAATTCCTAATTTGGATCCAGGATGGACAGGGAATGAAAATAAAGAGAACACAAATGTCTAAAATGCTTATCTTCCTTAACAAACATCCAATTTCTGTTGTTATCTATCAAAGCTGATCTGAAGCTGTAATTTTAGTGGTGCTGTAACTTAATTGTGCTTGCTGGTTTTAGAATTTGATCATGAAAACAAAAAATGCATTATGAAAGATAGTTGATTCATTTAAAAGGTGTGGAAGCATGTACACTCCTAGGTCATTATAATTTCCTTATATAACTTACAGTACAATGTACAAAATCCTAGGGAAAATTTAATAGATTTTGGGTTGTCTCTTTAATTCAGGAAGCTGCAAATGTCTAATTTCTAAAATTTCAATTATTTTGGTCAGGATGGAGAGCTAGGCAAATTCAGGCAGGCTTCCTTTCCAGTTCTTCCAAATAATGCTTTCTCATGAAGACAGAGCAATCTTGACAAAGCTCACATTTAACTTGTTGGAGGGCGAGCCTTTATCTTCTTAATCTAAGGTCTACATAAACCATTTTTAATCTCAGTAAATTCTGCAGTTTAGTAAGATGGAGGGCCTGAAACATGAGGTATTTAGTAATGTCATGAATGTAAAGGTAATTAGCATTTACTTTTAGGAGAAAAATAAAAGCTTTCTAAGTACAGTAACTTGGAGCAATTATTAATATATTTTCTTTCAAAACAATTTAGTTTTTATATACTGCTAGACTGGCAATGAAATAGAAACATACTAGCATAAAAGCTCAGGGAATTTGTGGGAATGGGTAAATGTTTCACAATGAGACAGTTATTGTCCAACTTCAGGAAAAAAACTCCACAAAATTATGAATGGTCAAATCAGTAATTTTTAATATATCTATAAATTATTTTGGTAGTGCTTATTTATGAACAGAGAAATGATCTAGTGATTATGAAATTAGGTGTTTTGGGCTTTTAACTGTATCTTTTCTCATAAAGGCAGCCAAGGGACTTTGAGTAAACCACTTCAACTTGCCAAGTTTTCCCCAACAGGAACATTTTTCAAAATACATTTTAACATTCTGGGTACAGATTATATTATTTCTGTGACTTTTCAGACTGACCAGAAGAAACATCTATTTTTATATGAAACATAAAAAGATAACAGAGTTGAAATGTTTTTATTGTTTTTCTACTTTTTAAAGTTATATTATTGTTTTACTTGTCTTCAATGTTCTAATGTATGATGAAAAACAAGAAAATAATTGAATTGAAATCCTTTCCTAGTTTACAAAGGGAAGGGGAATCTACTCTAAAACTCCTAGAGGTAAGACTATATCTGTAAGATTTTTATCTAGCACATCTAGGGGTTAAGATGGAAAAACCATTTATGTGTAGAAGAAAAAAGGAACATTTATAGTATACAGAATTTGGTTTCGCTTTGTTCTTTCACTCATGAAATGTTAATCAAGTACATTTATATTCTGTGTGACTTTGTCCTATACATGGACTTGGTCTTCCAAGAGCTTAAATATTCTTGGAAGTCATTCATATAGCCCCCTTATGGGCATCACCTGGGAAAATATTCACAATGTAACTGTCATGGTCCAAAGCAAATGTTTACCAATACTTGATCGTTTTGGTCTTATAGGCAGTTGCCTTCATCTTATTAGTGCCTGATAATTAAAATAGAACCATGCCTGGTTTATTTATTTATGAGGATTTATGTCTTTAAAATTATGCACCTCTGAAAATTATGCACCTCTAAATGTGCAAAAGGGTACCTTTTAAAGGTTAGTCAGTCTGAATCTCGAGCCAGGGAAGTGAGATTGCCGCAGCACCCAGTGATTCTCCTTTGTAATTATTTCTTTAATAATTCTATTTCAGCTTGTGAGCTCCCTGAGGGCAGAGACTGTGCTCATCTCTGTGTTATTTTCAACTTCTAACACAGGTTTTGGTGTATAGGAAACTATCACTGTATCTCCTCTGACTGACAAGTAATGGAGTCATCAGCTGCTAACGTGTCTTTCACTCGGATGTGCAGATCTCAGCATCCTATGAGGAAACCCTGTGACTTTAGGAGAAGACAGGGGTTCACTCAACAGTCACGCAAATAAATGTAAAATTCTTGGCTTGCTAATCAGATTTTCTCTGTTTAGTATGGGGACAGCCCTCTTGGCTTTGTGGGCAGAACACAATTTGTGAAATAGCCTCTGTTTTTAAGCCCTAGGTTGTGTCTCTAGTGTCTTAATTCTTACGCATCTAGTTTGGGTTAGCTTCATGGCTTTTGCCATATACCAGTCTGCTTTGCAACAGTTTGATTAGAAGAAGGAGTAGTGGTTGTGTGTGTGTGTGTGTGTGTGTGTGTGTGTGTGTGTGTATGTGTGTGTGTGTGTGTTTGAGACCAGTCTTCAATATCAGCTCTGCCCTAGATATGTGACTTTGGCAACTCATTAAACCTCTAAGCCTCAGAGTTACTCCTTTGTGGGTATCGTCAGGGTTGGGATTTATAACTGCTATGGCCCCTTTAAATTTAGATTGGCAATTTGAATGAATATATTAGCATTTCTATTAGTCCATTTGTTCCTGGAGGTGAGAGACTATCTTGTACATTTTTTTGAGTGTGTTTTTAAAAATGTTTATTATACAGAATTTTGAACATATACAAAAGGAGACATCAGCTTAATGAACCCCCTATGATTTTATTATCCAGCTCCAACTATTATCCATCAACCCATGGCCCATCCTGCCCCAACATGCCCCATTCTCTTATCCTTCTTGTATTTGGAAGTAAATCTTAGATATACATAAAATTTATTGTGTAAATATTTCATATTTATATGTGTGTTTGCCCCTCAGGAACCTTACACAGCACTTTGTACACATCAGTAACAAGATGATCAATTCTGGGAATTCCCTGATGGTGTGTAGTGGCTTAAGGCTTCAGCGTTGGCACTGTCAGCGCTGCGGCCTGGGTTCGATTCCCAGTCAGGGAGCTGCCCACATACCAAAAAGCAAAAAAAAAAAAAAAAAAAAAAAAAGAAGATCAATTCTGAATAAATGAATGACAGTGGACACTCAAAACTATATATGTTTTAAACACTTAATAAAATTTGTTAACCTTTAATTTCTCAGACTGGAGGAGGAAGAGAAGCCCAGGCTTCCAGTTATTGAGAATCCTTATGTGATTGGAATATTAAAGGACTTTTGAAAAAACTATTACACATAATCACCCCATCACTAAGGAGCCCCATCATGCTCCAAGAAATTATGGTACAAGTCAAAGATCAGCAAAATTCCATCTAACTTTATGGGCACATCTTGAGGAAATATCTTAGTGGCAGCATATAGCACAATTTAAAGGCCAAATTGTGCTCATCTAGTTCACTGGGAACTTGACAATTCATCGGAAGGACTTGATCTGACAACTTCTTTTTATTTTACATTTTCTGATAGCTTTTCCTAAACTATCTTTTACAATAGCCTCTTTACCCCCTTATTTCCCCCCTTTTCATTATTTTTCTTACAATGCACAGGTCCTCGTGGAAGTTTTGCTCAGAGTACTGACTTAGAAATAATACATTTTAGCCTAAGTATGTGTGCTTGCTTTGGATGTATTACTCCCAAATGTATAGGCAATATAGTTTGTATAACATCATGAATAAAACAAAAACAAGAATAAAAAACTCAAAGTGAAAAATCTCCCTTAATATATACTGAAAGATGTAGACAAAAATGTGCATAGCAGCTTTCTTTATAATATTTAAAATTGTAAATAATTCAAATGTCCACTAACAGAATGAATAAATGGAATATTATAGAGTAACAAAAAAGAATAAATGATGGCTATCTGGAACATTTTATTAAATGTTTAAAACATGTATAGTTGTGGGTGTGGGTTAGGGTGCCTAACTACTTACCCTTCCCTATCCCACTCTCATTCGTTTATTCAAAATTTATCTTCTTGTTACTGATGTGTACAAGGTACTTGTGTGAGGTTCCTGCGGGGCAAACACACATATAAATATGAAATATTTACACATTAAATTATATGTATATCTAAAATTTGCTTCTAAATACAAGAAGAGTAAGAGAAAGGGACATGATGGGGCAGGATGGGCCATGGGTTGATGGATTAATAGTTGGTGCTGGGTTATAAATCATAGGGGGTTCATTAAGCTGATGTCTCCTTTCATGTATGTTCAAAATTCTCTATAATAAAATTAAAAACACACACAAATATTTAATTGCAACACAGTGTGTAAATATAATTACCATTTTAATAGCATAAATATAACATCACATTTTGACATAAATATTTTTGTATGTTACTTTAAAATTAATTTTTTTATTGTTAGACTTATTGGGGTGACATTGGTTAGCAAGAATTACATAGGTTCCAGGTTTACAATTCTATAGTGCATCGTCTACTTGTAAAGTAACACTTTAATACAATAGAAATAAGTCTAGGGCTGAATGGATCAGGTAAATATAATTAAAAATATATTTCTTTTTAAAAAAAATGCTAAAGCAAGCAGGAAACAAAACAAATCATGTAAAGAGTTAACATTGTTATATAGGATATGATTCTTTCTTAATCAGACTGAGTGGGGCTATTTTGGGGTATCACGTACAGAACTGGTCCTAGACATGATTGTGCTATTGGAAACATTCGTCTCTGGTACTTTCCTTCCCCTTTTCTTTTTAGTGCCGGATGATATAGTGTGAAAACATGAACTTTGAATTCAGTCTGCCTTTATTTAAAATCTTGCCTCTATCTCAAGCTGACTGACTTTGGGCAAATAACTTCTCTGACATTCAGTTTTTTATTCTTAAAATGGAGACTCTACCTAACTGGGATATTTAATAGGCATATCATATCTGTCTTTTCATATCCATATCAGGATTATGTTTGGCTGTATGATCGGAAAACTCAAATAACTGTAAATATAAAACAATTTATTCCAGTTAAAAGAAGCCCAGAGACAGGCTAGCACTGATGTGTCTGCTCCTTGAAGTGACCAACAAGTTAGCCTCCATGTGACTCTTTACTCTGTCATACCCAGCGATCCAGTTTCATTCTGAAGGCCACCTCATGGTTGCTGGTGCTCCAGCCATCTTCCCCATTGCAGGCCGCAAGAAAGATGAAACATAGGGCAAAAAAATGTACAACTTCTAGCTGAGTCAGCACACTCTTTCATCTTTTAGTTGTCCTAAAAGTCTTATAAGTATTTCCACTTACTTCTTATTGGCCAGAATTTAGCTACATACCTCACTTAGCAGTAGAAAGAAGCTGGGAAATGCAGTCTTTTAGCTGGAATAAAAATGGGGCTTGGTTACTCAGAAAGAAGTGGAAAGCGCATTTTGGATGGCAAGTAGGAGTCTTGGCTAAAATGTTTGCAACAGAACACTCATTCCCTTCTCTCCTCATCCTAGTAAATGATACCACCATCCAACAAATAGCTCAGTCTGAAAATATGGGGGTTCATTCACCAATCCTTTCTTTTCATTATATCCATATCCAAATTATCACCAAATCCCACAGCTCTGAAATATATCCTGAAATCTGAACCTCCTCCCCATCTACCCCAGGCACATCCAACCTGCAGCCCAGGATGGCTTTGAATGCAGTGCAACACAATTCTTAAAAAATTATGAGATTTTTTTGTGCACCTCCCCCCGCCCCCTCTTTTTTTTTAGCTCATCAGCTATCTTTAGTGTTAGTGTATTCTATGTGTGGCCCAAGACAGTTGCTCTTCCAGTGTGGCCCAGGGAAGCCAAAAGATTGGACACCACTGATCTATACTAATATAAATCCACAATTCAAGTCACCATCATCTCTCATCTGTAATATTTAATTTGCCTTCTGCTTCTTGTTTTGTCTCCCTCCTTACAGATTATTGTTTGCATAGCAAACAAAATGATTTTCTGAAAAAATAAATGAGATCATATCATTCTCCTGCCTGAAGTCCTCCAATAGCTTCTCATTGCAATGAAAGGAAATGTCAACTTCCTACCTTTTCTTTGTAAGACCTAAATGGTTGGCTCCTGCATTTCTAAACTCACTGCCCACTCCTCATTTCCAAGTCCTCATGCTCCAATCATACTGAACACCTTTTCCTTGAATCTACCAAATATTTGCTACCATAGACCTTTGCCCTAGGACATTCTTCCCTAGTTTTATATGGCCAACCCCTTCCCACAGTTTGGGTCTCAGCTCAAACATCCCTCTCTCAGGTAGGTCTTCACTGACCACTTAGCTCAAGCAGTTCTTTCCTTCTAACCTCATGTCTAAGGCATCTTCTTTCTCACTATCTAATTATATTTGATTCTGTGCTTGGTATGTACCTACACCCAGCTCTGTTAGCTAGGCAAAAAAATTGGCCATGTGCCAAATCGACCATGGTTTGGGGAAAGAAGCATTCTCCTACACCATCAGTAGAGAATGCACTGGGTAAAACCTTATTGAAGGGCAAATTTACAGAAACTATTAGAACTAAAAACTATAATTTCATGAGCACAGGGCCTGTAGCTGCAGTAGCAGTAAAGTAACTTGAAAGAATGGTTATTCTGAGGATTGAATCACCAACTGTTGATCCCAGTTTTTTTTTCCCCTCCATGTCCTTCATCCCATATTTAAGGCCTCCTCTAAGATGTTAATACATATCCTTTAAAGTTAAATTCCTCAAACTGGTATATCCCAGTTTCTGGAGCAATGCCTCAGGATTAACCTGGTGCATCTTTCTGTAATGTCAGTTTTATTTGAAGAATTGTGAGAAAAAACTTTTTTTGTATCAAAAAAAGAATGGACATATTAAAAATCTGAGGGCCTTTGATATACTTTCTAGGTCCGTGGGGAACAGAGCTCAGTTATCTTTGACATTAGAGGCAATTTGGTGGAAAGTTTGAGAGGCACTACTTTAAGATGTTAGCTCCTGGGTGGATATTTGCATTTTAATACAGAATTCTTCAATCCATTATGAATATCTATTGAGGAATTCTGCTTTTTGGCTTTAGTTCCAGGCAGTAGGTGCTGTGGCAATAAAAAATCTTTCTGAATTGTACAGGTGTGTTTTCTCCTCATTGCATAAAATGCTTTCACAGATATTATCTTACCTAGGATTGTTACATCAGCTAATTTGAATATAATCATGGAAGCTGCCTGCAGCCAACAAATAACCATTAGGCATACAAAGGATTAAACATTTCAAATAGTATTAACATTTTTTAAAACAGTATTAAATTTTAAAATAACTGAAATGTAAGTACCCTTTTCTAAACTATACTCCTGAATCTTCAATTCCCTTCCCTATAGGATAATTTCTTGGGTGTCTTTGTAGAAGTATTTTAAACATGTACCAGATCTGATCTTAGGGTGTGATCTTCTTATATTCTTTTTTTTTACATGTAGATGAGGAATTAAATACTAGTATGCTCTCTTTTTTTTTTAAAGTACAATGTTTTACATTGTAGTATAGTGTTCTATTGTGTGAAGTAATGTAAGACTTCTTGAACCACTTCTGATGGGTGGACAGTTGTTTGGGTTGTCTTCAGTATTTTGCTGTAACAGCAGATGCTCTAAGAAACATCCTTTATATGATAAGCATTTTTTCTTTGCCCACGTAAATAAAGTAAGTAATAAATTTATAGGAGTGGAATTGCTGTGTGAAAAGCTTTATGTTTTTAATTCTGCTAAATACCATAAAATTGCCCTTCAAAGAGGTTTTAACTGTGCTTTGTCCATTGATGGTGTAGGAGAGTAACTTTTCTCTTACACAATGGTGAGTTCAGTGCATGACCAATTTTTAGTTTTGTTAATAAGATAATGGGAAAAAAAGGTTTATTTTTCACTTGTGGTTATTTATTTGACTGAGATTGAGCCTTTTTGTTTCATGTATTCCAAAGTTACTTGCAGTGAATTTTTGGTTAACTATTTGGTTATCTTTCCTAATTTTTTATTGTTTTTGGTCTTTTTTAACTTATATATTAAGGATAAGAAAACATTATATATTAACATTATATATTAAGGATAAGAAAATAATGCTTTTCTGTTATATGTATTTTAAATATTTGTTTCCAAGTAATTGTTTATGGTATTTATGAGCAACCATTTCTTTTAAATAGGTGAAAGTGTGCTTCTTTCAAAATATTAAGATTTCTTTCTGAACTAGCGAAATATCATTGAGAGAGAGGAAGAGACTCAGAAGAAAAGGTCAAGAGGTTGAGTCATGAATCTGGTGATTTTTAGCCTTATGACTTGGACAATTACTTAATATCAGGGAGTCTCAATTTCCTCAATGATAGAGTGGGAATGATATAATACTTCCCCATAGATTCATGAAGGTTTAGTAACATCATGCATGTAAAGTTGCTCTATAAGTACCTTTAAATAAATATTAGTTTTATATTACTGATTTGATAACTGAGATATCTTGTACATTGGAATATAATATTTTGGGAAATTGGAATTTCTGCCTTCAGTTATTTTTTGGAAGACAAAATTATCCTTATGCCTCAGATATTTTTCTGACTTTTGCTCATCTCATGATTCCTGTTGATTCAATAGTTAGGAAAGACAAATTAGTTTTTATTGTTAAATTTATTGGGGTGACATTGGTCAGTAAAAATTACATAGATTCCAGGTGTACAGTTCTACAATGCATCTATGTGTTATACTATGTGTTCACCACCCAGAGTCAGTTCTCTTTCCATCACCATATATTTGATTCCCACTCCCTCCTCCCCACTTCGCCCACCCCCCCCCCCCACCCCCCGCTTACCCTCAGGTAGCCACTGAACTATTGAACGATAAGAAAGACATTTTTTTCCTACTGATGGGAATAAGAAAAAAAGGTATGGTTTAATAATGCTAAGGAGTAATAAAAGTTGATACTAATACTGAAAAGTGAAATGTATGTTAAAAAGGTAGAATTGTATCGTCTTTCTTTTTTCAAAATTTTAGTGGGAAAAATCTTCTAAAATGCAGTTCTTTTATTTGCGGCTTTCATAAATTTCAAAAATAAGATGTTTTCAGGTTGTATATGTATGGAGAGAATGTGTAGAGTTAGAGCTTTAAAAATTTTTGATCTGGAAAGAACCCAGACATCATCGAGACCAATGACAGTTTTTACAGATGAGGAAGTCAGAGATTCGAAGAAGCAAAATAACTAACTTGGGTCATATGGTCACTGCAAAACCAAAGGGAAGAACCCATCTCTCCCCTTCCTGCCAGCTTAGAGCCTCCTTCACCATCCTGTGGCATTTTGGACTCATAGGTTGCATGTCTACGTGTTTGGGGTTTATGGCAATAGTTACACTTCTGCTAAATGTGTCAAATGAGCAGCTTGTTTCTTGAACCTAGGAGTAATAAATTGTAGTTCCATTTTACTTTTTTGGGAGAAATTATTTTTAAGGTTGGTTAAAAATGTCTTTAAAAATTATTATATTTCAGTTTATGCTGAAATTTAACATTCTAGTACACCTCCCAATGTTCCTTTTTCTCTAGGTACTTCATGTTTTCATGTAGTAAGGAGAATTCATTCTAGGAGAACTCAAGAAGCAAGTGTGTTCAAGTTATTAAGCTATAACAATACATATTTTTCTGTTGACATTATGCAAGTGGTATATATATTTAAAGAATTCAGAATTGACCCATGCTGTAATAAAATGATACCAGTGAGTAATAAAATTATTTATATATCTTTTGTCTTTGCAAATCTTTTGCTTTTGTTTTAGGTTGAATGTTGAACTTAGTGAAAAAAATTCCAGATTAATGGACACATTCTTCCGTTTTTTGAGGTGGGATTTTAATTTATTTTAGTTATTTTTTTCTTCAAACCATCTGATGTCATGTAAAATATTAATTGAAATCAATTTTGCTTGTAGATATTCTTACAATAGAAGGAAAATGGCTGAAGGCGTCCCTTTGCCCTCCTCACCCACCATTCTAGGAGCAGGAGTAATGCCCTGGTTTTGTGAGAGTAATTGAAAGTCATTGCCATTGGCTTAGCACGTCCAGTTTGGGCATCATGGTAAATAGAGTAAAACTCAGTATTTAACAAATTCATCTTGGACAGTGAACATTATGAAAAGTGAGAGAAGAGCCAACAGGAAAAGTGAGATGAAGTTGGAAGCTGATTTTCACAACTGAAAAAACTGACAACAGATAGTTTCTTTATGCTGAGATTAATTGATATTCTCAAAATTGTTTCCACTGGAATCCACAGTTTTTATTAGAAAAGTGTTATGTAATAAGATATTAGAGGACATTTAGATATTTTTCTAAATCTCTGACAATACAAGGAACATTGGTGAGAGCCAGTTGCTAAGGACAACCTGTTTCCTGCTTTGTCCTTCTTAGCAACAACATCGCCAACCTCTGGGTCATTGCCAACCTCTGGGTCATTGCCAACCTTTAGAAATCCTTGTCCTTGGAAGCTGAATAAGGGAAGCCATTAATTACTGTAACAACATTCATCCCATAAGCATTTAAAATGGGAATAGCTTTAAAATTAAAAAAAAAGTTATACATACTTATTGTTATAAATTCAAATCATAGATATAAAGAAGAAAATAATGTTATTTCTAATCCCACCACTCAGAGATAACAACTGTTAACATTTTGGCATATATATTCTTCAAGGTCATTTTATACTTATATTTGAAATTTGCTTTTTTTGCTATATATATCCTGAGTATCCTTCCAATCAATAAATAATCAAAGTAATCATTTTTAATGAATACATATCATTCCACTGGGTGGTTGTACTGTAATTAATTTAGATAGTTTTTTAAATGATGGAGTTTAAGGTTATTTTGGTTTCTTTTTGGGGAGATAAACAATGTTGCAATAAATCAGCAAATATTGAATACTTACTTTGCCAGACAATGTGCTGGATGTGGTGGGTACAAGGATATATAGTACACATTTCCTTTATTTAGGGACTTACAGGAAAAATAAGCCATGATCTGTGTGAACTACACTAGCATAGAAGATATATGAATAAAGGGTTTTCAATTAAGTGAGGTTTTCCATTTTATTTATTTATTTATTTATTTAATTCATTTTTATTGTTAGACTTATTGGGGTGACATCTCCATTTTATTCTTTACATGTGAATGTGCTTATAATTTTAGGATTTTAATTAAGTTCCCTTTGCACTCTGTTATGACAGTAACTCTAGCCAAGTTATATTCCAATTGACGCCTTTTTCCTTGCAAGTAACATCCTGTTTACTTGTGATTTACTATGTGAAAACTTCAGTGTGAAGCCAACCAATATATGTATGTGCCAGAGCCAATTTTTGAATTAAATCTTGAGCCTTTTCAAAGAACTTGGAAAGGACATTAAACTTTCACAGAGTAAGAGGTTTGAAGTTGGTTAACTGTATTGAATCACAAAGTCACCATTGCTTATTTCTTGGTATAGTTATTCCTTAATCAAATACAACCAACAGGTAAATTAAAAAGTAGGATTTAGAATATCTGTAACTTTAGAGTACCTCATTTTTTAGCCTTAACTACACTTGTCTTGTCTCTTATTGGATTTGAACCCCTTCTCGTGTGCAAATTCTCTATAGTGGTTAGAAAGGTAGCATAAATACTCTATAGGGAAGAATAAGGAAAAGATTCATTAAATAGTATCTTGTTTATTGTTCTTTAGTAAACTTAGTGCCATATATTTGCTGTAGGATTTGTGGGTGGGAGAGGTGGCAACTAAATATGTACACTGAACATACACCTTTTCCATTTATGTAGCACTTTAGGGTTTATTTAGAGGTAGATCCTTCATTTGACCCTCATAACCATCATGTTATGTGAGGTAGGAAGGACAGACATCATTATCCCCATTTTCGAAATGTGAGAAGACTGAGGCTCTGATATCTGAAATGATTTGTCTACAGTCAACAGCAAGTCCCTGTCAACGTCTGATTTAGAGTCCAGTGTGATATTCATCTCCGCATGCAAACCTCAAAATTAAAGTAAGTTATGTGCTTAAATGTTCTAGGTTAGCTGGGTTTAAAGTGGGTACTTACCACTAATATTGCATCCTCTAGAGACAATTCAACTCTAAGCAACAGAAAGCTTGATTTAAAGTGACTTAAACAAATAGTAATTTTTCTACAACTAGAAACCTGGAGGTAGACAATTGGTGCTGGTTCTGCTGTTCAATGACCAAGGCTCTTTCTATTTACTCTGCCATTCATCCTCTTGCTTGTCTCCTCATAGTTCCTAGATGGCTATCCCAGCTTTGGGCGGAAAGGGGTTGAAATGTGTATACAATAGCACAGATGCTAGCTTCATCTGCCCCTCTTATGAGGAAAAGAAAAAGCTGCCCTGAAATTCTACCAGTTGACTTCTATTTAAGTTGAATTGGCTCGTGTCCCTGAGTCCCCTCCTCCTTCCATACACCTTACACAAGAGGCAGGGAAAGTCAGTATTTAGCTTTGTCAACCTTAGAAGTAGAGGTAAGCAAGGGAGAAAGGTGGTTGGCAAAGGTATTGAGTGACTAGCCTACAGTGTCTGTCACAGTCTTACTGTAATGCCATTTGGAGGAAACAGGATTGGATAAACATTGTGTGAACATCCTTCTGCATTCCTGCCATGGTATGAATTTTGTGATTATTGCTTCTGAGTGCTAGGCACCTTTTTCCTGATCATCTCCCAAGAAAGTCAAATGTAAATAACTCCCATTTTGTTTGGTGTAACTACACTGGAGGGAGGGTGAGAGGTTGAGTTTTTTATTTTTTGCTTAGCATATAATTCTTTGCTAGCATCTATTTCATGAGATTATTTGTGAGATAGTTATATATCTACTTTATCATCCTTGTAAACATCCATTTTTTTCCTTTATGCTATATTAGTAAAGAATAGAAATTAAAATGTTTGCTATCCCTAAGAATAGTTGTATAGGATCAGCAGGCCTTGGATTATGTGTTTGCCTAGAGCTGAGTATTTTTATGAAGGCACACAGTCCTGTTCATAAAGCTTAGGCTGACTAGACATACTGTTTTAAATGGGACAGAAAACAATGGGACTGTCCTATTTCAGATGGTAGGTATGGTTGGCCTTGTCTCATTAAGCTAAATTCAGGGTGTCAGTAAGCTGGCCCTATATACCATTTGAAATGGAATAGTGCCATTGCTTTCTGTCCTGTTTAAAATGGTACATCGGGTGAGCCTAATAAAGGTACTTCAAGTTGTAGCAAAGTGATGGCACACATTACTCTTCCCAAGTCAGTGGAGCAGGAAGAGAAGTTCTGGAGTCAGATGGACTTGTGTTGTTATCCTGAATCACAGGCTCCTCATTTTCCAGTGAGGGTAATGGTGTTTACCTCGGAGCTGTGAGGATTCATGGTGTGACACCTGTGATTGGCAGCACTAGAGAGCTGCAGTTAGAGAAGGTGTTTGCTGTGTTTTAGTTCCCCTTTTCTCTTTATAGTTCCATGCTTCCCCTACAACACAATGGCTTGTTCTACTTGGAAGCAGTTTATCTATTTTCCTTGATAAAAACGGTTAGTTTTTGTTTCTTACAGAAAGGGGAAGTAATTTGGAAATTTTGGCCCACTAGACTTCCCTTCTGATTAAACATACAGTAAGCCTGTTTGTGAAAGGAAGGCAAATACCCAATTAAATTATCATTAAGTTATCACATTGGAGAAAGAATACTTTCTCCTCAGGATTAACGGGCTCCCTCACAATGAAATCTATTGCATCTGCCCCTACCTGTTTTTCCTCATCTTCTCACTCCAGTAAGCTATCTTGAGTCAGAGAAAGGAAAAGGTGTCATTCTAAGGTAATTTCTGAAGGGAATTTGGATGTGTGGCTCTAAAAGAAGAATATAAGTAAATCAAAGACCATTTACACTTTTCTTTTAGTTGTGTGTTTTTCATATACAAGTATATATAACCAAATTTTCGTATAGAGAAATTCATGTAATTTTTAAGGAAGTTAATGAAGGTTGCTTTCTGAGACAGTTGGTTTTGTGATATTTATAAAGCAGATTGTAAAATATAATTGAATGCTACCATCCTTTTGGTTCGTTGGTTCCAATGAGCACTTTAGAAAATTTCATTATATTTACTTTAAACAGTATACCTTGGAAACATTATTTTGTACAAATTTGGTAAACAACCAAGAAGTACTTAAGTAATAAGTTGCTTCTCACCATCCAAGGGCTATTTGTATTTAGTAGAAGCAAAGTTTGGAACTTTGCAGTTTGGTGTCGTAGAATAATCATGAGTACCATTATGAAAATGTTCAACTATACTTTGTAGCTTTATCGGAGAATACTAAAAGCAATATGTAGTTTTCCAAATGAAAATGGCATGTCTGTCTTAAATCCAAAATCTTAAACTTAAGAGGTTTTATCTTTTTCCATCTGTTCTTAAAGGGGGTGGGTTTAAGACAGAAGAGCACTGTTGGGGTCATCAGAGGTCATGTGGAGCTGTTCTCAGAGGTAAAATCTACATGTAAAACAAGATCGACTACATTGCAGAGAAAAATTTCCACCTAAAATGAAGCCAACAATAAAAGGAAAACAAATTTAAAGCTGTTTAAACACTTTAACTAAATTATATATAAAAAAAGACAACCAAAATTAACCTGTGAAATAAGGGCTTTGAATGAGAAGACTTGAAGAATGAAACACATCAGTGGAGCTCTAAAGCATGGTGGTTTTAATGCTCAGTGGAACTGCAGCCTGCAGTTCCTGTTGAATTGATCATCTTTTGGTGGTACTGTCACATATAATGAACTTGCTTTTTTGGTAATTACTGTCCTCAATCATGGATTGTATATCACCTTTTGTTTTACCAGACAAAATGGTTTTTGAAATAGCTAGCTGAGAGTAGAATTACAAATCTGACAAATAGAAGAAATCAAACTATGTCCCCCCCCCCCCCAAAAAAAAAAGGAATCTATGACTTTGACCTGATCACCCCAGGTTTTCACTGAACTAAATGAGGCAGGTCACAAACTGTACACTATTTAGTGGAGGCATTTGCCTTCTGCTCATACTCTGAATTTTAAATTGTTGGCAGAGATGATTTTATCTGATATAAAAATAAATACCAAAATTAACACAAGTGTAATATACACTTTTAAAACTTTTAAATGGATTTAAAACCCTTTCATATGGGATGTGTCAGATATATGCATAAGTAAGTAGAATAGTATTTATAAAAAAATAAAGAGAACCACATAGTGAACCCTCCTAGCCCACCTTACTTCATCTCCTCCTTCCACTTCCCTTTTTTCCCAGAATGGATTATTTTGAAGCATATCATATTATTTCATTCATAAATATTTTAGTATGTGATTCTGAAAGATAAATGTCCCCAATGTTAAACCATTGAAATGGCTTTTTTTATATGGTAGAAGTATAAAACATGAGAGTGGCACTCATTAGACATATTAAATTGCATATCCACATGGTTTTCACATATCTTTCTGTTCACAAGCTCATTCTCTATAAACTATCACTTTTGCTGCTTAATGTTTGGTGGTGTTGGTTTATATATAATTTAGTTAAAGTGTTTAAATAGCTTTAAATTTGTTTTCCTTTTATTGGTGACATTTTTTCAGGTGGAAATTTTTGCCTCCCTGGTGTAGTTGATCTTGCATTATCTCTGAGAACAGCTCCACATGACCTCTGATGACCTCAACAGTGCTCTTCCATCTTGAAACCACCCCTTTGAGAACAGATGGAAAAAGATAAAAACTCTTTTAAGATTTGGAATTTAAGACAGACATGCCATTTTCATTTGGAAAACTATATATTGCTTTTAGTATTTTCTGATTAAGTTACAAAGTATAATTGAACATTTTCATAATGATACTTTGGTGACAGGACTATGACCCATTTAAAAAAATTAATTCTGTTATATGTAATATATAATTGTGCTTCATTAGAGGATTTGATTTGAAATGTATGGCTTTGCAGATTAATGTATAATGATATGTTACAATGAAGTTTTATTTTTGTAAAAGAGAATGGAAGTAATATAGAGAATTTGTGGTTCAGAGTGTGGTTTCTGGGGTCAGTCTGCCCAGTCTGCTCCAACTAATAGCCATGTAGTTGTGGCTAAGTCACATACCTTCTCAAAGCCTCAGTTTCTTTTCTGTAATTTTAGGATAAGGAGTACTTGCCTCCTGTATTTTTTTAAAAAAAATATGGATTAAGTGAGATTAAAAAAACAAACATTATCATTAATTTTTACTTAAATGCAGTAGAGATACTTATTACTGAATATTTTCTTAATGCTGTAATTACCTGTTTAATGCCCTAAAACAAGGATTGTAGGTTTTTGAATGTCAGGTAAATGTGCATTATAAGTTTAAATGTATTAAGAAGCAAATTTGTTATTCTAAGTTCTGGTAGTTACTAAATATTTTATATGAGAAGTTTGGTACACTTCAGACCTGTGGGCCATTTAGCTCTAATATTGCATATACAACATTGCCTCAAGAAACATGTGATGGGAGCTGAAGCTGATTTTCTTTGTCAGATTAGAAATAGGATTTACATGTTTCTATTTTACGTTGTGCCATGTGTTGTAGTAATGAGTTCAACAGATTCACTGTATACATGTAGAGTAGCTGAGCACTTCAGCTGGAAAGACTTATTATACATCAAGTTGACAATGCACTGTAGAATTGTATGCCTGAAACCTATGTAATCCTTGCTAACAGATTTCACCCCAATAAGTCTAACAATAAAAATGAATTAAAAAAAAAAGAGTTGTGTACACTTTGAGGAGGTACATCTTAGGTGCAATGTTTTGGTATTTGCTCCCTTGAGGACTAGGCCTTGCTAGGCTCTTTCTGTCCAGGGTAGGGCTTGATATCCTACCCTGAACTCCATGCCTTTAATGAGGTTGAATTTATTCTTGGCTGTCGTCCCTGGGGCCTATAGCCTTAGCTTTGCCATGGGATAAGTTACCAGGCCCAAGGATGTTGGTAGATCAGAGGACAATAGCACACTGAAACAGGAAGCAGTATTGAAATGGAAATTGGAGAAGACACCTACCTGCTTCATGGAGTTGTCAGATCCCATTCTTAGGTTCTATGAACTTCTAGCTCATCAGTAAGTGTACTTGTTCTATTTTTGTCAGGTTGGCATTTCACACCCCAGAGACGCTTAATGTGTCATTTGCAAAATTTGAAACATCAGATTACTCAGTCTCTTCTAGTCCATTTATAAAATGCACAGTGAGGTTAATATTGGCATAACTCCGGGAATCTTCATGTTTTGCCCTTTTTCTGTCTGAGAAGTACCTGTTCATCCCTAATTTTGTGCTCTGTTCCTACTTCAGAGTCCTGATAGAACATTTCTCATAATATTTATAATTTATTATAATAAGATTTTATTTTCGAGTGTGTGTCTGTGTTGTTTCCTTATTTTCTTGTTCTTTAACTCAAATATCTTGGGTTCAAATCTGAGGTATAGCACTTATAAATTGGTCACGTTCACCTCTCTCAGACTCTGTTTCTCCAACTTTAACATAAGGATAATAATAGTACCTACTTCATAAAGTTGTCCATATTGCATACTGTACTGCAAAGCATTCAGAGATGCCTGCCATTTTAAGGACTCTCAAAAAATTTCTAGTTTTGTTGTCATCACCCTATCATCATATCTTCTGTTTGACCAATATAATAGCATATTTCTCTCTCCTTTTTGTCATGTTCCCATTTACTCTTCCTTATTTATTGAAGGTGTGGTGCACAGCTCAAGTAGTGTTTTTCAGGCATGAGAAATAGAGTGTTAATTAAGAGTCCTCACTGAAATCTTGCTATCAGCAAGAATCTATTGTGACTTTTTTGTAAAATCTAAAGGATTTTTTGGTCTTGCTCTTATTTGATGCTTTGTAATACTTGAAACTATTAATTAATTAGTTCTTTCTTTAAACTCTCTCTTTCCTTTATGCTCTAATACTACACCTTATTTTGATTTTCTTCCTTTTTGACCATGGACTTAATTTCTTTACCTGCCCTTTAAATTATTTTCTAGGTTTCTATTTCTGATCCAATTTTTCTTCTCTCTTATTCTTCTCAGAGATTGCAAACTGGTATCCTGTGTGTCAAACTCAGTCCTCTCTTGTACTCTTTTTTCCTGAACAGAATGAAAAAATTTTTTTTAAAATGAATTATCAACTTATAAAAGTTGAGAGATTTCATATAACCACTTCATTTTCACTTGCTCTTGAATGAAACACATCTCCTTTTTGTCCAGGAGCTCCTGGCACTACTAATTTGAGACCAATAAATTTTTTTTTACAACTGATATTCTGTAGGCATCACAGGTTTAATTTGTTCAAAATTGAACACATTGTATTTTATTTGTTTTTTTCTAGTATAGTTAATAGAATGCTATTTACTGAGTACTCAAGCCAGGGCCTGATGAGTGAGAAGTGTAAGAGACTCTTACACTGATGTAAGAGACTCTTACATCACCTAATTTGGATGATCTTTCCACCATGTCTTACTGTCTATGGCTCCCAGTGTCTTCTCATTACCTTTATCCCTTGCCCTGCACCATGGGATTCACACTGGCAGATCTCTAGCTCTCTGTCATGCTTCTTATTTTATTTTATTATTATTAAATTTTTTAAAGAGTGAGAAAAACAGAATCTATATTTGGGGGTGGGGAGGAAGGTCAAAGGGATTCAGTCCAGAGAAGTGAGCTTTGGAAAGTGACATATCAAGGCATCTTCAAACGTATTAAAGAGATAATATTAAAAGAAGGCCTAAAGTTATTTTGTTGGAACAAAACAAAAATTACTCAGATTTTAATGAGACAAATAAGGCCTGCTGAAGAACTATGGGAGTACAGATACCAGAGTGGGGGGAGATGGCATTCACCTCTACCCTTCATCAGGCTTCTTATTTTAAATGCCAACTTCCGTGCTTTGATTATCACTTTAGTAGTCTCATCCTTTATTTGATTCTTTTTAAATAAGCATTTATTATTTCAACAAATATTTATCAATTGTTTAATAAACAGTTCAGGTACTTTTATCTAGGCACTAGGGATAGATTTTGAACAAAACAGAGCCTCTGCTCTAATCAGGTTTATCTTCTAGTTGTGGAGAAAGACAATACATAAATAGGTATGATGTTAGTAGTGATAGTATAGTGAAGAATTCTTAGACACTTATCTAGTAATTTACATAAATTTAGATTGTCATTTTATTTACTTAAATAGACTAAAAGTCAAGAATAAGTACAAGACTTTGGAGGAACTGAATTACTATCATGCAACATTATATGTCACATCTAGGATTCTTTAGGGCCAAGGTCTGGTTTTGTTCATCTGGAACTATCTGAATGCTTACTGGTACTCAATAATAATTAATTCAAGGGGAATAGTGTAGTTAAGGTTGTTTTGCATTTTATATGGCCATTTGGATAGGGAAAGTAATTTTAAAAATAGTAGAAAATTTATGAGCCTTAATTAAATGAAGTCTTCAGCTGGTGTAATCTGATGAGCTATAGAATTTTCTATTCATTGATCAGACCAAGCAGGCTCCTGCCTCAAGGGTTGGAATTTAAGTTCTTTTGCTGAGGAATGTTCTTCTAGATTTTTGTAAGATTCGCTTTCCCACTCTACCCTTTTCCCATGGTACTAAAAGCACTTCCTAATCCCTCACCCTGCTTCATTTTTCTTTGTAGCACTGGACACCTCTTGATAAACATGTGCCTGTTATCTGACTCCCCTACTAAAATGAATGCTCCTTGAAAACAGATATTTGCTTATTTTGATCACTGCTGTATTTCTAGCACCTCAGATAGTGAATGGAATATATTAGGTGGTCAATAAATATACACAAATGAATAAATCAATGCAAAATAATTTACTCACTGAAGAGGAAATGTTTTAAAATGTATTAAATAAGACAGATTAAATGCTAAGCTTAGGTGAAATGGAGTTAAAAATCATGATTGCTTTTCATAGGAGAAGTAAGGGAAGTAATGATTAACATTAAGTAAAATGTACACTTGGAAGAAATAAAATAAATCTTAGTTGGGAAAACTAAGAGAAGAATAAGAAAAAGGGATGGGGCAGACAACTTAATGTTATCATTTGAATACATAGTCGAAGAATATAAATATTCAGAAATATTTGATTGCAGAAGGTTCTATGGCTCTCACAGCACATGAAAGAAGAAACAGTTCTTGGACCTTGGGTTTATTGTCTAATTTTACCCTGATATGAAATCCCTAAAGAGTCTGGGAACGTAAATTGAGTGATTGGCATCTCATTTCAGGTTTTATTACTACCTCTTAGTTCCCTGTGCTCTTATTGGTAAGTTTTTATTTTTTATGTAACTAATATTTATCAGTTGCTTACAGAGTGAAAGAATTGCCATAGATAACTTTGTTTTCAAAACAGGAAGAAAGACTAATTTCTAAGAACCAGTAAAACCTAAAGACTTTTCTGGAGGATGATTTCTTGAAGGTGCAAGAGAACATTTTCACATCTTCAAGTGATTTTTCACCGAAGATGACAAATACTCTTTTTGTTTAACCCCCTGCCATTGCCAGTCTCTCTCTTACCAGCTGGGATTTTGAAAAAAAATGTCTCTGAACTAGAGAAGCAGAAAAATGGCTTAGATGCATACATATTGAGAAGTGATGTCTTTTGAGATTGAATCAGTGACTATTAGGTAATATATTAATACTCAATAATAAAGATATGTATTTCTAGAGAGTACCTCTTTCATGGTAGGGACTACAGACAATAAAAGTTAAGCTTTTACTAATCAGAATATAGAATCAGTATATCAGGAGACTTTCAATCTATTTTATTCATCATTACTCAGTATGGCTTAATTACTTATTAAGTGTGAGACATTCATTATAAGGTGATTGAGTAACTTATACAAAGTTGAGTAAGAAATAAGTTTTTAATCTATCAGAAAAGATAAGGCAAATATACTGAAATACAGGTGAGTTCTATAATAAATGAATAAAATAAAGGCTGATGAGGTGCATAAGACAATGGGATTGCTCCTAGTCAAGATTCAGAAAAGGCAGGGGAGAGGAAGTGGTCTGTGTTGGATCTTCAATAAGATTTTCTGATGAATGGAATGGCAAACCTTACGAGCAGAGGCCTGGAGGAGGTGGAAAATTATGAGTCATGTTAAGGTAATAGCGATGTTCCAGAAAAGGCAGAAGGGGATGACTTTAAGAACCAGGGTTGAATATTTACCTGTGATAAGAAGGGATTGCACTTCCAATGTAGAGAGAGAAAGAAACACAATCTGAGGTAGAGGGTCAGAGGAGATCCCCTCATAGCTTCAAGCTCATTAGATTAGGGGACAAATTAATCTGTTGAGAAGGAGGGGGTGGAAGTTATCTTCAGATCCACTTATTCCAAGAACTTTACCTCAGAGATACAGGTCTTAAGAGGTGACAATTTGATAACAGGAAACTGGAGTCCAGGTCCTGTGATTTTAGCTCCAAGTGTTCTTTCTTGGCAAAAATCAAAATTCCCCAAAGACCTGTATACCAAAAATAATTTTCTAAGTTAAGCATTTGTCATCAAATAAATAACTTCGATCTGTGAATGTGATAATGGATGCTAAAAAAGAAATCAGATGAACCCTTATACATTTCTCTTTTTAGAAAAAGAAAAAGACTTATTATTTTCAACGGAAAAACTACAACTGTGTTAAATAAGGACAGTGTCCTGGCTGTGACTCAAGACACTATTGGTGTCCACTGAGTAGCCCCCTTTTCTTTACTATTGCACTGTTTTTGTAGGCCTGGTGTCTAGCTGTTCTGGTACAACCAAGAAAGAGAATTCTGGGTTGCTGCTCTTGTGGATCTATAGACCCTGAAGTGAATAGTTCCAAACAATATCTTAGTTTCAGTTAATTTAATAGATTTTGCATAATTGGAAGTTGGACGTACAAAATCATTTCTGTTCCCTCTTGTCACTCAGTCATCCAAGGATTGGGCTGTTGGATTTCAAGCAGCATGGCAAGTTTAGGTTTGGCAGCTGTCAGTCTTAAGTGTGAATGCAATACTGATTGCATCATTGGTGTCACATGAGGGCTTAAAGAGTTAAGATTATAGAGGAATAAATTTGGGTAGATAATATATCCCTGTTCTTCATCTCTGACAGAAGCAGCTCCAGTAGTTTTGTAGGCTAAAAGATTATTTACACAGAAATAAAAGAATGGACTTACTGGGATTAAGAACAGGATGGGCCTACCATCCTTGGCATTTAAAAATGGCAAATGCCAAGCTTTTCCATTTACACACAGGTGTGTGCTAAGAGACTGAAAATTTCCTTGACTTAATGCTTGGGCCAGCACATGGGAAAACATTGGATTAAGTCCTGGGAGTGAACCTTTCTGATTCTAAGGGAGCTGAGACCCTTTGCAAGAGGGAAGGTGTTTTAGGTTCTGAGATTTCTCAATCAGGATTTTAGTTATGAAAATTTAGTTTTAGAGACAGATCATAGCATCCAGAGCAGGAGATTGCTGATTCTGCACTTGTGTTACTGTTACTCTATAGGAAACTACATTTTGTACAAAATTCATGTCTAATATCTGTTGACGTGGTTAATGAGATTTTATAGACTGTGGGGCAGTTAACTTAAACCACTTATGAAAGGTACCAAAAAGAAATTTTGGTTTATTAGTGAACCACCTGGTGTTAGCATGCTTTGAAACCAGTTTTTTCTTAATATCATCTTTGTTAGTTATAATAATTCTCCAGCTCAGCACTGGGAATCTTTTCTTAAAGGACCATATAGTAAATTTTAGGATATATAGGCAATATGGTCTCTATTGCAAGTATTTCATGCTAGCTACTGTTTTAACACAAAAGCAACTACAGACAATATGCAGACAAATGGGCTTGCTTATGTTGCAATAAATCTTTATTTATAAAAGCAAGTGGTGAGCAATAATTTGGTGATTTTTGCTCTAGTCCAATGACTGTGTTTTACTAAATCCCAGAGAAGTGTGCAGCTAAATGTTACACAGTGGCAGGCTTGGGACAGATATCTAGATATCTTACTATCTATTCCATCAGGAATGTGAGAAAATGTTTTAATTATGAAATAATTGCAAAAGAGTGTTTACTTGATATGTAGAAGGGATAAGACATAGCAGTAAAACAAACATCTGTGTAACCACCACACAGTTGAAGAGAGAGAACATTACCATTTCCTTAGAAGCTCTGTATGTGCCCCTTTCCAGACCATTCTTTTTTTTCTCTCTACCCCACAGGTATCTATCCACCTGCCTGAATTTTGGGTTCTTTATTCTTTTGTTTTTCTTATGGTTTCACCCTAACGTATTTATAGTCTTCTTATAGTGTGTAAATGTTACTCTTAGATGGTTTTGTTTCATTTCTTTAGCATTAGAAAGTTTAGAAAAAGATGGTCAAATTTTGCTTAGCGAATAGTTGCAGATTTCTCTCTAGGTTTATTCTTGGCAGCATGCTAAGAAGAGCCAAGCCAGGAAACCAGAGTAGTGCCCCTACTATCTGATTTTAATTCTTCATGGCCTATTGTTAGATTCTTGTGCCAGAGCAGGGAACGCCATGGGTTCACAAATAAGTGTAGGAGTTTAATGGCTTCTACTCCCACCTTTCTTCCTGAGGAAATTGCTGTGGTAAATCAGGGCTGTTTCTAAGAATGGTAAAGTCTGTTGTCTGACAGTGGTTTTTATCTTTGAACTAAATGGTTATGGTAGTACAACTTTTCCAAGTTATATTAATTGGAGAAACATTTATAAAGAAAAATTTACAATTTGTTTGTGGCACAAAACAAAAAGTCAGTGTCAAGCATATATGGTCAACAATTAAAAACAACTAGTTCTAATGCTTATGAATATTAGATATATGAATACTAGATATTAGAATATGATTTAGGTGGATACATTTCCTTGCTTTGTAGGTACAGAAAACATTTTTAGAATTAATTTTTTTAAGGCATCCCTTGGGTGAGGGTATATAAAAAATATTATCTACTGACACAAATGCTCCAATTATTTTTACATATATCTGTAGATTGTTTCCCAGGATAGTGAAAAGTTTGAGCTTAGCCATCTACATACCTTCACCTGGTCCCCTCCGAGAGATAACTGGTTGGTGGGTTATAATCTCTGATCATGGCATGGGATGAAAAGAACTAAGGTTTTGCTCTGATAGGCAGCATGTTCCAATTTCTCTCTCAGTTACCTCAAAATATTTTCCAGATTTCTATTCCAACTCCAACTTCCCTAGTCCACAGTTTATTTTTTTATTTATGTTAATACCTTCCTATGTGGCCTGGTTGCCTCTTTTATTAGTGGTTCTCAGTTCTGACTGCACATTGAAATCACCTGGGAGCTTTAAAAAATACTAATGTCTGGTCCATCTCAAAGGGATTTTGATTTAGTTTTCTAGGGTGCAGTCTAGGCTCATTAAAATCCTATTACATTTGTAAAATTTCTTTGGATGATTCGAATAAGCAGTGAAGGTTGAGAGCTATTGCTTTAATATAAGAGGGTCATCTGTTCTACCCTATCTTCTAATATAAGAGATATTTGGAAGGGAGATTGGACAGGACTTAGGGAGTAATCCCAGTTTGAGATGAGGAAAATGGATGTCTATCAGATGTTGCTTAGGTTTTGGGCTTGTTCGATGGATGGATGACGTTTCCATCTACTGAGACAGCAAATAGGCATGGTGCTTAGGAGAGAAAATATGGTTCAGTTTTGGAGTGATAATTTGAGCAACTCATGGGATATCCATTTGGAGACAAGAAAGAACATCTAAAATAGAGCTGACCAAAATTGGGATAGGCATTTATTCTTTAAATCTTTATCCAGTGATTTTTTTTTTTCTGTGCCTTTGGAGCTATTTATAACAAGTCTACCGTCACTTCTATGCCTCAGAAGAAATTTATTCTCAAATGTTTTCTTCCTTGGGCTTTAGGTTACCACTTCATCACTTAACATGCTTGCAATAGGCATGCTTTCTGACATATGTTCTTACCAAGACAGCTAAAACATAAACATTGATTAAATACCCTAAACTTCAGTGTAGAGGGAATAAACATTTTCTGATCACATTTTCATCTAATGACATTAAATATTAGAACTCCTTTTTAAAAACTCTATATCTATTTGCAATATAGAAAGGTGAAATTTTTCTCTGAAATACATGTTTTTCTTTTTATCTATCCCCCATTATATTGAAAAAAATAGATTTAAACAAAATGTATATGTAAAATATATTATACTTTGCTGAATAATAGATTACTTAGAATTTATCTCAATGTGGAAAAATACTTGACCTCTTTAGTTTAAGAGTGAAGGTTGTAGTTATTTAAAGGTCTGTAAATTTATAGAAGAGTATAGTCATTTAAAAAAAGGCCAAACATGAGACTTACTATTCCTCTTGTGGAATATTCAATCGTCAAAGATAAATGTGGCATTCAGTTTCCCACTGCTTCTATTCCAGAAGGTATGTACACATTTGGATAACTAATCTCCCTTTCCTTCCCTTGGAAACTGTTTTGAGCTTGGAATTTGTTGTTTAGATCATGATTCATACATCAGAGAAGAATTGGAGAGTCTCCTTTAGGTACTTGGCAGAGCCAGAACATGTTTCCGTATATAGCTGGAAAAACCTTTGTTGCCCATTTTGGCTTGAGAGAATGTTATTAAAAGTTCATTTGAGTTTTTCTGTTTCTTTTCTTTCTTTCTTTCTTTCTTTTTTTTTTTTTTTTTGCCAGGGAACAGCAATGAACACTGAATATTCATGCTTGGAAAAACTAAGATTTGCTCCAACACAGAGGACTGGCTCTGTGTTCTGAGAACCTTTCCTAAGTGTCCTTGGACACTCCGTTCACAGTGCTTATATGTACATATGGGGGTGGTAGTTATTGATTTCTTCTTGGTCTACTTCCTACTTACGCCCCCGGAAGCCCCACAGGCAGCCTTTGCAGAGTTGAATCAAGGTGGTGCCTAATCTCCTGAGTCATGGTCAGAGGCTCCTCAGTTACTCTCTAAGGATGAGATCTGTTTACCTCAGAGTTCCCTCTCTGAGAGGATATTTGGAATTTTGGATAATGGCCTGGAAGTTTGGAGAGTAGATTTCTCTTGGGAAAAGTTGTGCTAGTAGCAGTCAGCTTATAAAGTTTATACTGTCTGCCCTTTGACAAGGGTCATATGATGTAGTAAATGTTCTTTGGGAAAATGAAAAATCCAGTAGATCTTCAATTCTGTCTTTGCACATACTATGACCTCCAGGCATCAGCATAGGGAAATTAGAAGGGAGCTCTCTTTGTATCTTTCTTTCCATCTCCACCAAGCAGTTCTACTTGGCTTTCAAGCTCGTCTTTTTTTTTTTTTTTTTAAATTTTTGTATGTGGGTAGCTCCCTGGCTGGGAATCAAACCCAGGTTGCAGTGTTGACAGCACTAGCGCCAAAGCCTTAAGCCACTACACCACCAGGGAACTCCTCAAGCTCATCTTCAAGTCAGAGTGAAACAGACTTGTGTTTGAATCTTGGTCCTCCCTCACTCGAAGTATGGAACTTTGGTCAAGTTAATTTGTTTCTTTGGACTTGTTTTCCTCATCTGTGAGAAGGGGTTAATAATATCTATTGCAGGTGGGGATGAAAAGGAATTAGGTGTGTTAAGGTGTATAAAGTAGTTAGCAAATCTTCTCAGGAAAGCAAGCATTTTTAATTAAAAGAGCTTGAACTTTGGAGTCATTCACACTTATGTTCTATCCCATTATGTTCTTTCCTAGTTGCATGGTCTCTAACTAAAGGTGCCCAAGAATTTATGTTGTGTAATCCTTAATTTCATTCTGTGTAAAACTGAATCATCTTCAGAGGGCTATTTCAAAATTTAAGCGAACTGTCTTGCCCTACTTGGGCAGCAATTACTAGGCACTCAACAAATGTTAGCTGCATTTCTCACTCCCCTTGTCCAAAGGCTTTCCCAAGCCCTCTTCCACCCTACCATTCCTCGGACACAGTTATTCCTTTCCTTGTCCTTTCAATTTTTTGTTTGTAACCTTACCTCATAACATATTTCATTCTGTTTCTTACTGCATCTTTCTCTTCTCCACTTGATGGCAATTACTTAGAAACAGAGTCTTCATCTCTTTGTTCTAATTGGCCTCACGTATTGAACTACTATCCTTTGTTCCCAGCAGCTAGAAAAAAATCCTCTTAAATTTTCTTAAACTTGAATTTCAGGTTAATTCATGGTTAATTTCTTAATCTTTTCTGCCCAACTCAAACATCCTGCAATAAATTACTAGAGAAGTAATTAGCTTTGTGTTCAATGTAATGTATATTACATTTGGTATAACTTCAAAGTCCCATAACTTTGTGTTATCATTGTTGCTGGGCAAAGTTGTAAAATAGAAAGTGGAAAAAATAAAGACTATCCAGAAGCAAAAACTTTACATTTTGATAAAACTAATGGACATGGTATCCATTTAAAACAAACTGAGGGAGTTCCCTGATGGTGTAGTGGCTTAAGGCTTCGGTGTTGGCGCTGTCAGCGCTGCGGCCTGGGTTCAATTCCCAGTCAGGGAGCTACCCACATACCAAAAAGCAAAAAAAAAAAAAAATAATAAAATAAAATAAATAAATAAATAAATAAAACAAACTGAATTTGCATACTCTGTAAAATGAATCATGATTTAATGTTTATATTTTGGATAAAATGCACCTTCTTTAAAAGCCCCAAGAGCACATATTTGTGATATTGATCCAGTCATCTTGAATAGTTTAGCAATTTGGAAAAGAGTAACCTTTGAGAGAATACCCCCAAATCAGATTTTCAAGAATAGAAAAAAAAAATCATTTTCTTTCAGAAATGATAAATGTTTTAATACAAATTAAGTCTGTGCAGCACAGTATATTTTATCTGCCTCTGGAAGATCATTCATTGTTTGCAGGTATCGTGACTATTAGGTAGGCAGAATTCAGAAGTCCTGATACTGTTAATCATTTTCCTCTTTTCCTTCTTTGCTTTTTCCAGTATCCTGCTTAGTTTGTGTGGAATGCATAATAATATCTTGACTTTGGTGCTTGAACACTTTTAGAATATAATGTTGATTGGAACAACAGATCAAGAATAGTTTTCATTAAACTGCTGGGCATTTGCTCAATGACTGCAACATAGCCTGTGCCTTTTGTCCCAGGGTCCAGTATCTGCTGCCCCCGAGTCCCTGCCAGAACGCAGGGAAGCATTCCAGGCCTCCTGGAATGCATTCCTTGCATGCACAGCAATCTCTGGAAAGTTGTGCTTTTGAAGAAAATGGATAGAGGTGGTACAATGTCATACATCTTGACATGTCCAGGGTTATTTCCTAATAACCTAAAGGTTATTCCCTGTAGGCCTCATTCAAAATAGATTTGAGTGGCAGTGCTGGTCACTGCTACAGGGAATACTGAAGCTATATTTACTGCCTTAGCTATCACGCGAAATGATGGTTAACAAAGCGGGTGCTGTCTGTGAACCATTAACTTGGTTTTCTGATGAGGCAAGTAACATTAAAAAAACCTTTTTTTTTTGCTGGACTGTCAGGTTTTGGTTTGGGACAAGTCCTTTGACTTCAGCAATGTAAGCTGAGATACATAGAGGTAGGATGATGGGAGCAAAGCTGCGATTGTGCGTTTTCACATGAAAGAAAGGACATGAATAGCTTTCCCTGTGGTATGACTTGATGGGTATTCCCCACTCTTTCTTTCTGGAGGCAGAAGTGGCTTTCAGTTACTAGGTAAAAAATGCCTATATGAAAAGACCTGGAAGGCTTACATGTATATGATAATCATATTTGGTACTCCAAGTGCCACTTTGCCAAGTTAGTTGCATATCCTAATGGGGTTGTAAATTCTGTTCTCCATCAATGATGCCCAGCTGCAGAGAAGGCTGCTATACAGTTAAAGCTTTCTTAAATAAAGTGCAAATAAAATAAAAGCACCAACACCTAGCCACAAGTTTGCAGACGTGTTGCAAAATGACTGAAGGCAATGTGTTATGTAAGACTATTAGGTTATTTTTGATAGATAACAGCTACCAGTAGTTAGGGGTGAACAAAGGTTAGCTTCTCCACTATAATCCCCTATCAAGTTATGATAAAGTAAGACTGGACCAAATTCCATCACAGAGAGACACATTTTAGATGTTTTTAGATAAACATGTATTAGACAGCTTGTTTTGTAAACTTGATGAAGCTGCAAGTGACCAGGGAAGAAATGCTTTGTCCACACATTGTGATAGCTTTACTCAAGAAGGGAAGACAATAATATTCTAGGGTCAAGATTCAGTTAACTGTTTCCCAGAACCCCCTCAACCCCCAAACCTCGGGTTGGTCATAGGGTTGTTTAGAGCAGCCTTCAGTGCCATCTTGGAGGGTGGAGACAGAGGGTTTCCTAGGTTCATCTTGCCTTTTCATGCAAAGATGGGTAGTGTGTCTGTAATATTTTCTAACCAATTCATGTATCATAATTTTGCCCACAACAGTCCATTTTTAACATCCATTATACTACATAATAAGCCATTATTTTCACCTACAAAAACTCATTTCTAACATTCATTATGCTAAGTAGTAAAGCCTTTGGTTATGACTAGAGATAAAGATATTTGAAGCATTTGTAGTAGCCACTGATAATGTGGCCTTTCTGATTTAATGCTAGCTAACCGTCCCAAGAGTGTGAGTCCCTGACTAAGGCAACTGAAACACTTCATAATTCACACTTTCATAATGTTAAAGCATTTGAAAGTAAATTATAGACATTGTGAAATGGGCATAAAGAAAAGGAAAAAGTGAATATCTGATTTATATTTTTGTGCAAATGCATAGGTCTTATTTACTTTTGTATTATATTTTTGTGTTAAAACATTTCCTTAGAATATGAAAGATATACATGTTAAGTAGCTCTATCCAATAAGAGACCTGCTTCAGTGTGATTGTCAGTTATTCAATAAACATTTATTGAGTATCTACTGTTCACAGAGGACACACAGATGAAGGGCAAGCTCTCGCTCTGAGCTCACTTTTACTGGGTTAGGTACAGTTACCACATAAGGCAATTGCTGTACAACCGCAAGGGGCACCATTTGTTATACATGAATGTCTGGCCCTGAGGTAGGTAGTGCCTGGAAGGGAGCAACACAGTGGCTGAGCAGAGCTTGATGTTTCCTCCTAAAAGTAACCTGGAACCCGACTCATCTTGTTGGAATTAAGAGTTGGATAAAGGAGCATTTGTTTAAAACGTTGTTAGGGACATGGAACTCTTCCCAAGGAGCCAAAATACCATTGGAGTTCCAAATCTTGAATTCTTGTTTTGGCTGCACTCCCTAGCTTGCAGTTCAGGTAAGAACAATTCTATCTTCCTAATAAGATTAAGGTGATTAAAAATCTTGGAGCTCAGAATGGGTTTAATTTTCAAATAATCTGCTAACTTTGTTCTTTTAATGTTAGGAAACAATATTGAGTCACATGATTAAAGCTGATTTCAAGAATCATTCTGTAAAAGAGGTAATGGCAGTGTCCACAATGCAAAATAAAGTGACAGGATTTGTATGTAAATATCCCATTTTATAAAAACCCAAGAAGTCCAATCTTACAAGTTTAGGAGATTAAGTCTCAAATGTGAAACAAAGGAGAAATAGTCAGAAGACACTCTTTTACAAAACTCTGGATAAGGAAAAGTTGTTGCTCAAAATTTTACTTTCTAGAAGGAGATTTAAAAAAAAAATGTCCTGGTGAAAGCAAGTCATGAAACTTCCAGTTGAGTGGTAAAAATTACGCAGAAGTTAGAACATCTTTCTTCTTCACAACAGGTGCCCCTTTCACAGAAGTGTTTGGCTAATCCTCAGTGAGGATTTCAGACTGTCTCATGATAATTTCCCTGAACTCCGTGGGGCACTGACACCCTATTTGGGTCTGAGAAGGCCAATTCAAACTGCAAACCAGATGCTCCCCCAAAATTAGGGTGGAGGGAAAATCAAGGATGGACTTTGACACCCAATGCCTAGGAAATAATTTATGCTAAAATGTTATTGCTGAACATACACCTTACTAAAGAAGAAATACAGGTGGTAAACACATAAAAAGATGATCAAAATCATTGGTCATAAGTCAATTGCAGATTAAAACAACAATGTGATACAAATACAGATCTTTTAGAATGGCACAAATCCAAAAAAACCTGACAGTACTAATTGCTGGCAAGGGTGGAGCAACAGGAACTCTTCATTCATTGCTGGAGGGAGTGGTCGGCCTGATACTTTCTTACAAAGGGAAAACAAGTCTTAACCAGACAATTCAGCAGTTGCACTCCTGGAAATTTACCAAACTGATTTGAAAACTTAATGTCCACATAAAAACCTACATGCTAATATTTATGATAGCTTTTTTAGTACTCATCCCCAACTGGAATCAACCAAGATAGATTTCAATAGGTGAATAGATAAACTGTGGTATTGCCATGAAAGGAAATATTATTCAGTCATCAAAAGAAATACGAGGTCTGACAATTAAGTTTGCAAACTAGCCACCGTGTACTTACATTGGCAGCACTAGATAAACAACTCAGTAAGGTTTCATAACCTCAGTATATCTGTGTTTCACAGCTGTGTTCATGTTGATGTGTGGAGGTGTCTTGCTGAGTGGCATTCATTATTGTTGTTTTGTGTTTTTGTGTGTCATTGCAAGAATGTGGGAGCTTGAATTAAAGTAACAAACAAACATTAAATCTCTAGTTAAAATTGGCAAGAGTGGAAGTGGAATCAGGGACATGTTAGTCCAAGTTTATGGGGCTAATGCCATGAAGAAAACAGCAGTGTATAAATGGATTAAATGTTTTTCTGAGGGAAGAGGAGTCAGGGCTGCCAGAAACAAGCAGCATTAACAAAAACATTGCAAAAATTTGTCAAATTATACATCAAAATAATCAGCTGACTATGAGAAGCATAGCAGATCAAGTAAACATCAATAGAGAAACAGTTACAAAAATCTTAACTGAAAATCTTGGCATGAGAAAGGTGTGTGCAAAAATGGTCCTGAAGGAGCTCACCAAAGAACAAAAAGCAAAGGAGAGCTGAAGTTTGCCAAAGCTCTTTGGAGAGACAAGATGATGTTTTGGGCCATATTATCACTGATGATGAAACATGGGTGTACCAACATGACCCTGAAACAAAGCATGAAAGTGCACAATGGAAGTCAGCCAATTCTCCATGACCAAAAATGTTCTGTCAGTCCAAATCAAGAGTCACAATGATGTTGCTAAACTTTTTTGACATCAGAGGGATTGTTCATTATGAATTTGTACCAACTGGACAGTCAACCAAGTTTACTATTTGGAAGTGCTGAAAAGGCTGCATGAAAAAGTCAGATGAAAACAACCTGAACTTTTTGCCAACAACTCAATGGCTCTTGCATCATGACAATGCACTAGGTCACACAGCACTGTCTGTGAGGGAGTGTTTAGCCAGTACACAAATACCTGTCTTGAAACACCCTCCCTATTCACCTGATCTGGCTCCCAGTGACTTTTTTCTTTACCTGAAGATAAAGGAAATATTGGAAGGAACACATTTTGATGACGTTCAGGACATCAAGAGTAATACGATGACAGCTCTGATGACCATTCCAGAAAGAGAGTTCCAAAATTGCTTTGAAGGGTGGACTAGGCGCTGGTGTCAGTGCATAGCTTCCCGAGTGGAGTGCTTTGAAGGTGACTGTACTGACACTTGGCAATGAGGTACGTAACACGTTTTCTAGGATGAGTTCATGAACTTAATTGTCAGACATCATAAGCTATCGAGCTATAAAAAGATATGGGTGAATCTTGCTGAGTAAAAGCCTGCACACTATGTGACTCCAATTATACAACATCAGGAAAAGGTAAAACTATAATGACAGTAAAACTACTAGTGGTTACCAGGGGAGAGGGGTGACAGGATTGAATAGATAAAGCACAGGGGATATTTAGGTTGGTGAAACTGTTTTGTATGGTACTGTAATTGTGGATACATAATATTATGCATTTTTAAAACCCATAGAACTTCATAGCACAAAGAATGAACCCTAATAAATGAAAATTTAAAAAATAATTTGGGAGATCAGGGATCCTGTTGTTGAATGCAGAATGTGACAAAACAATTACAAATATATGAAACAAGTTCACTGGTGGGAGTGATGGAAAAAGGTGCTGACCTAAGTAACTTTGAAAATTGGTATGTAAAACTAAAGGCAAAAGAATTTGTGTGTAAACACTGTAATCTAGTTGAAAAAGTTGTTCTCCATTGGGATGTATGTTAACAATTCTGATACTGCTATATATGTATACTGGAATTGAACAATTAAATAAGTGAGTAGTGGGTGGTGGGAGCTAAGTTTCTCACTGTTGAAGTGAAAGTTTATAAATAAGCCAGGGAAGGAGGCTAGGATAATCCTTGTGATCATGAATTAGCATTGGAGACACAGTATGAACTCATATCTAGATTCGTATAGATATTAAAGGTGGATATATAGAGAAATATTTATAGATATATGTATATACTGCATTAGTGCACTCATGAGTCTCCTTGCTCTGACAGCTGAGGGAACCCATCAGCAATAACACTCCAGTAGTAACAAGCACGCTTTTTGCCCGGGTCTTGGTTTCTAATACCATTCTCTCATAAAGGGAACCAGGGCTTATTTGAGAAACAGGTAATTCTAGGACTGGGCAGGAGTATGCAACAAGATGGGCTTGTAGCGTCTTACATTGCCAAAAAGTAAGAAAGTGCTCAAAAACAAAACAAAATAATAACAAAGCCCCCATAAAACACAAAAACAACAATAAAATCAAACCTGTAATGAGGAAATGCCAAAGGAATATAGGAATCAACTGAGAAACTCCCAATGGCCCAAACTGGAAGTGTTTTGAGCAACCAAATAAAATAAAATATTGAATTATAATCCAAAATATAAAATATCCCTGAGTCCATATTGATATAAGAGTACAGTATGGAGAAGAGGGGAAAAGGTCGACTAACCAGTGGTAAGTCATTTGATAGTGTGTATTTTTGAGATGATGTGATAAAAATGGTACTTTACCCTTGTAATCTTCCTCTCTAAAACCAGTAACGCCAGTCTGATCATGCGAAAAATGTCAGACAAATCCCAATTGAGGGATAATCTACAAAATACTTGACTAGTACTCCTCAAAATGATCAAGGTCATTAAAAACAAGGAACATCTGAGAAATTATCTCAGCCAAGGCATGCTTAAGGAGACATGATGATTAAATGTATAATGTAGTATCCTAGAGAGAATCCTGGAACAGAAGAAAAGCACTAGGTAAAAATAAGAAAGTTTGAATAAAGTAGGGACTTCAGTCAATAATAATGTATCTGTAATTATTTATTAACTATAAGAAATGGACCATTCTATTATAAGTTGAAAATAGGAAAAATTGAATGTGAAGTATATGGGAACTCTTCATACTAATCTTCAAAATTTTTCTGTAACTCTAAAACACTATAGTTCTAAAATTAAAATTTATTATAAAAATTATTTGGTTAAAGGATAATTTTTAAAAAGATAAAATCACAACTCTCATACAGATATAAAAATGATCCTAGTGTTAAACATTTTGTTCACTCATAGTGAAGGAACCAGAAAGATGCTGTATAACCCTTTAAAAAAGAATCTGAAGATTAGACACATTTATAGATCAAGAATATTGAATAAACATGCAAATGGGGCCAAAACTAGCTTCTTTCACTGTGAGGCAGGTGAGTCAACTGAATCTGTATTGGACAAGACAGAGTTTGCATGTCTATAGACAAGAATTATTTTGCACTGCAATCAGTTACCTACAATTTACAGAGTTGTAGAATAATACCCATAGAATCAGAATTGGATAGCTTAGAGGAGTGTTTTCTGGACAACCCAATGTTTTGCTAAAGCACAATTTCTCCCCTACAGTGCATTTATCCCAAGTATCATTTGCTGGAATGACATTGCAACGTCACTAAAATTACTGAGGTAGTTCTTGGAAGCTCCACTTCTTTCTAATTCTAGCGTTGTTCTCTTTGTCTTTGAAACCCCATTAATTGACTTTCTTTGTGGGTGTCATTAGTTCTGCTCTGAAATATTTTGGCTCTCTGCCTTCCTGACACATGGTAAAATTGCGTTTCTCACCTGCTCTGACGTTTGACATAGCCATGTGACTTATCGTGACCAGTGCAGTAAGCGAGGGAATGCCTTATGTTCCTTCCAGGAGGGAGTTGTAAAAGCTGGATCCAGGTTTGCCACATTTCCTTTTTCTGCCTTTGTGAGTGAGGAAATATATTTACTATCTGTACCTTCTGTACACCTGATTCTTTGAGTGACTATAAAGAGCAGAGCCCCCTGACAACCTGTGTTAGACTTGTAGCATGAATGAGAAATAAACTTTCATTGTGTTAAGTCATTGAAAGAAAAAAATCTCAAGTTCTTAGGTAAGATCACTTGGGTTTCAATCTTGGCTACACCATTTACTAGTTTTGTGTTCTTAGGCAAGTCCCTTAACCTTTGATTTCCTCATGTGTAATAATAATAATAATAATAATAATAATAATAATAATAATGTGACAATTAAATATAACATAATGCCATCTCTTGACACAAAGTTAATAACAACTGGGTCTTTGTTTATCTTTTATTATTTTTGGTTCTATAACTCAAAACATGTCAGTGGTCCTCTCACAAATTATACTTTTGAATATAATGGATTAAGCACCATGCTGTTCAAGATGAGTACAACTGTTCCTTAAGGGGTAGTGTCAGGGGGACAGCTGTTTCACACACTGTCTCAGAATGCTTCCAGGAAGGCTCACTTGTGTCATCTTTGTATCTAGTACTTTTGATGTGGAGTGGTTTGTGAAACATGAGGATACTGGATACCACAATGTAGTATGAGAGGCTGTTATCAGTGATGGGCAGAGGACAGCATGCCTGAGGAAGACTGAGATTTCTTTCTTGGAATTGGAAATTGTTACTCTTTTTCTAGCTCCTGAAATAACAACCTCATCTTTTCCTTATTATTAACGAAGTGGCTGCTTCATTTTATTGTGACATTTCTGCTAAGTGAAACAATTAAAAGTAATGAAATGATTGCAAAATAGAGCAAGAGTATAATAAAATATGCAAAAATTACCTAAGGTTCCTCCCATATGTTAGTGTACTCAAATTATTATACTTATTATGGACAATGACAAGTATAAAAAGATAGACCTGCTATGGTCTTGTGCCTTCAAGAAGAATATACAAGGGCTGTCTGGAAAGTATCCAGCCATGTAATATGAAAAATAGGCACTTATGGCTTGATTTTTTTCCAGACAGCCCTTGAATACACACATGTGCGCGCGCACGTGCACACACACACACACACACACACACACACGTGCTCTAAGAATGGAATGAGTTGGCATATTTTCTATAAATTTGTTGCAGCTGTTTTCCAAAAGTGGCTAAATATCCAGCATTATTTGTAAGCCAATTTAATGTTCATTGGAAACCAAAGGATGCAAGCCTTTTGTACTTTCATTTATGAGCAGTTTAATTTCCTAACTCAATGAAAAAGGAAATAGAGATGAAAATTGAAGGTACGTGTATGCTTGTAATAGTGATTATATTTCTTTGGAAAAGTTGGTTTATATTGAATGATAGTAAGTATCTTAGTCCATTTGGACTGCTGTAACAGAATATCATAGATGGGATGGGTTATAAACAACAGAAGTTTACTTCTTACAGTTCTGGAGGCTGGAAGTCCAAGAACAAGCCACCCACAGATTTGATGTCTGGTGAGGGCCCACTTATTGGTTTGAAGAGGGCCATCTTCATGCTAAACCTTGCATGGTGAAAGGGTGGAGGGAGTTATATGGGGCTTCTTTTCTAAGGGCAATAATCCCATTCATGAGGGCTCTGCCCTCATGACTTAATCACCTCCCAAAGGTCTCACCTGTAAATAACCTAGCAATGGGTGTTAGGTTTTAACATATGAGTTTTTGTGGGACACAAATTTTTAGTCTGTATCAGCAAGTCACTCATGTTATGTTATGCATCATTTGTTGAGTGTTACTTATAATGGCATAGAACCTATGAAACAGAAAAATAACAAGCACCTTTATTAATTGGGGTCCTTTTCAAAGTTTGCAGGTGAATAGTTGTTAGATGTGACAAGAATGTATGCCTTGATTATAAAAGTACTCACATTTAATTCTGACAGCTGGAAGCTTTTAAAAAAGGCAATGTAATTTAATTAAACAAATAGATAAAAGTTGAAACTAAAATATAAATTAAAATTTAATAAGTAAATAAGCATTCTTTTAGCTTAAGCTTCAAGAAACATACTTGTACTTACTCACCAAGATCTTTCTGTTTTTATCATTTAATTTCCATGCATCCTCCACTTTTGTTCTTACTTCTGTACCTTTGATCATACTGTGTCGCCGTATGAAATGCACTTCTATGAGCTTAAGGTCTAACAGAAATTGCATATATCTCTTCCAAAATATCAATTAACTTCTCTGGCTCATACTGGTCTTTTTTAGAATTTCTACAAATCCGAAATCTACAAAAAGATTGGTATCTTACAGTCTAACAGTTATACAATCTTGTGTTATTGTCTCTATATTTCATATTTCTGTATTTTTTTTCCTTTCCATTTTGGCTATGTTATTTAAGGAAAGCACCCTATCTATAGAAATCAGAGCACTGACAGATATTAAGTATAGGTTGATGGATGGAGTCTTAATTGCTGGGAAATTGAAAGCAGTTATATCACAAGAAGCAAACATCTTTTCAGATGAACCTTGCATTGGTATTGATAATGTAGGAAGCACTGGTTGAATCCCCTTTAGAGTTGAATCAGACTTGTGGTAAATTCTAATAACAACAATAAATATAGTAGCAGCTAAAATTTATACAGTGCTTACTCTGCCATGCATTATAGAAAGTATTTTGCATATATCATTCTGTTTAATCCTTACAACAATCCCATGAGCAATACTAATATTGCCAACACTTAGCAGACAAGTGAACTGAAACAGAGGGCTTTACACTATTTACTGAAGTTCCCCCAGACCTGGAACTGGCTTCAGAGCCTGGCTGTCAAGCACTATGCAGATCTGCCTGTCAGCATGGGGCAGGCGGTAACTCAATTAAACATCCTTCTCGTTTTGTGGGTCAGAAATAGAAAAGTGTTCATTGTAGTCTGAGGACTTACGGGGTTGACTGAAGATTCTGAGCACTTACAGATTAAACACTTAGGGTTTCCATAATAATTTGGTATAATCTAGAACTGAACATAAAATAAAGTGAAGAGAATACAGATTTCAAGCTGTGGTTTTTCTATCAATTTGTTGAACACATTAGAGCAGTAGGCCATCTTGAGCTTTAGCATAAAATGGATGTTTTTAAGATGGTTTATATTAAAAATATTGAGAATTTCTTTTGACTTTTCCTGATGGACTTTTGTGAGTAGGGATATAATCTCCAAATTATGAATGCACTGGTTAGAAAATTGTCAATCCAACATGCGATTTCTTGCACAGAAAGCATTTTAATATTTAAATCTGTGTTCATTTGGATGATAACATAAAAAATATAAAATAAATTTTTCCTAGTTGTGGAGGGTCTGTTTGTATGCTATAAAAGTGTGTTGGGGAAGTTTTAAAAATAAGTTAGTTAAGAAAAATCAGTTGGCTTGAATTTTGGGTGGTGTGGTTCAGTTCTATCCAGTGGATTACTTAATCAGTCATCAGTGTTTAGCTTCTGGGAAGAAATTTCTTCCCAAGTGAATACAGTAGATGCTTAGCTTTCTCACGTTTAACATTTTTAGCTTCCAGTATTTGGGAATGAACCTTAAGCTCTGCAATGCTTGTGGTTTATAATTCTGTCAAATCATAAAAATGACATTGAGAATGCAAGGCTGCTTTGTTGGAGCTGCTCACAGATAAGGAAGAAGTCTATATCCTTATCTTCTCAAGTCTGTATTTAATAGAGGAAATCATATGCTGTTCTGGTACTTAGAAAAATCCAAGGACATCAATCACAAATGTTAATGGTCTATTGTTGTACTTAAATTATAATTTTTTCCCATTTACTCATTTAATCACTCACTCACTCACTCACTCACTCACTCACTACCTCCTCTGTGCTTAGAGAGCCTTCTGCCAAACTCTTCTCACACGTTTATCATTAACCTCTTCTCATTTTGATCTCTCTTCTAACCAACTGTCTAATTTTTCTACTCAGTTTCAAATGCTTTATTTAAAGTTACTTCTTCATAGTACATCTATCTTCATTTCTGCTGTATTCTGAACACATCTGAATCAAATTCAGTCTTGTTTTGAAGGTCATCTTTCATTGTATTTAAATTATGTTTCCTATCAGTTATGGCTTTTGGTTTGCCTTTGAGGGGCCTTGTTTTCTCTTATCTTTATGAATCCTTACCTGCTGCTCTATAATATGTGTCAACTTCCTGTTGACAGCCTGTCAGCAAATAACTTGTCAAACTTCAATGGTTCTCGTATGATTTTTTTTAAGCTCTGAAAGAGTATGTGGGGTAGACTCAATATCAGGACAACAATGCTATGGATCCCTGAACCACCCCTTGGGAGAAGTCAAAGTTGCCTTCAGATTCTGTGGTAGAAACTCAGGAATAAGTGGTGACATCTGAACAGAAAACGTTAGAATGTGGCAAGCATGGGCTGAACCCACTTCTGGATTTTGCATTGCCATTAAGCAAAAAGAAAGATTTCTTTTTTTCTTATCCCAGTCTCTTCTCTTAGAACCTTTTAATGTTAACATTCTGCATCTCTTGGTGCAATGTTTCCCAAATGTCAACCATTCATAGCTATTCACTATCACATTTTTTTGTTACAAGCTTTCTAAGTCAAAATATAATTTGTTTGATATTAAAAACCTCTTTAACTTAAATATATTCATAAGAAAGTTCTCTTTTTAATCATCACCATAAATTAAAATCAACTACCAATTGCTATAAACATAAAGTGAAAAGAAAACAGTCTTTTATATTTTCTACTATTAGCCTGTGCACTTGCTGAACCTGAGATTATTCTCTTTTTCTTGAAAAGGGAGAGCAGGAAGTGTTCTGGTTATTAGTTGCTGCAAAACCACCCAACATTTAGTGGCTTAAAATAACATTTTATTACTATCTCTCATGGTTTTATGGGTTGACTGGGGTCTTCTGGTGGTTCTCATTTGGGGTCTCTTACTTAGTTTCTGGTAGCAGCTGAGGCTGAAGTCATCATCAAGCTCAAATGGGCTGAATGTCACGAAGGTTCTTTCACTTTGCTGGGCAGTGAATGCTGACTGCTCACTGAGATTTCTCTTGGGGCTGTTTACTTGTCGTGCCTACACTTTGTTCCTCATGTGACTTGTCCTTCCCACACGTGGCAGCTGGTTTCCAAGAGTAAGTGTTCCAAGAGGTCTGGATGGACACTAAGGGGCTTCCTATGATCTAGCCTCTGAAGTCTCATAACATCTTAGTTGCTTTCTTTTGATTAGTGATTGAAGAGTCACTGAAGCCAACCCAGATTTAAGAAGAATGGCAAAGGATTTATGGTTATCTTTAATATACCACACACTCTGTTAGAGTTACTGTTAAAGACTGGCACCAAACTTAGATGTTCTTCATGATGTAATTAGAAGGATTGGAAGAGAACTGAAAGGGAATGGATTTCTCACTATGCAGTTCAATGTTATTTAATTCTGCCTCCATTCATCATTTAAACTCATCTTGGTGCTGCCAATCATGGTGAGCCCCTCCTTGGTATATTCACCCTCTTCTGTGTGTCTCTTGCTTTTGGGATTTCAAGTATTAATTTGGGTAATATGACTTCACATTCACATTCAGAGGGTTACCCTTTGCCTTTTGCTAATGCTAGTAGTACAGAGAAGAAAGCACAAAGCCAAAAGAAGCATTGTAATAAAATTAGCCTTTTCAAGGAAAGTAGCCAAGTATTATATTATATTAGTAAACTTAGAGGGTTTCTTTACAAAAATTTTAGAGAAATGGCTACATTGTTTTCCAGATTTAGAGACTTCTCTGGCTCACTGGAAGGACAGTTTGGGAGGAGTGATTCTCAGTAGACCTCTTTCTCCATGGGTCAGATTTCTGATTCAAATGCATATGCATAAGATAGTAATATTTTTTGCACAGGGTAGATGATGTGGTTCTATTCCTAAAATGAAATTATTTGAATATCAATATTTGTATGTATTATAGAAAAAATTAAGTTTATACAGTTTGGTGGTAATAACCCCAGATACTTATAATTAGCATTAGTAAAGTTAGGCTCATGTAAAAATTAATAAACAATATGAGAGGTTTTTTTGTGTTTTTTTTTGTTTGTTTGTTTTAGGAAAAGCACAATGAAAGACCCATTTTAAAAGAAATGCACTGATTATTGAACTTAAATTTGGAACGAAAGTTCATTGTAATTGAAATTTGATGATATGAAATTTTTTAATTGGTATATTGCATTAGATATACATCTAGTTATTAGGCACATGTATTTTCAGTTAAAGGTATTCAGTTTCAGAATCTTTCATACAAGTGTCAATTTTTCCTTTAGCATTGCTCGGTATGTTGTGTTGTGGATAAACATGTAGGATGATATATTAGCTCTTCATTTTGAGCAAAGCAATTTTTTCTAATTTATGTTATCACTCAACACAAACGGCTTAACTGTCAAGGTTGAACCTCCTTGCTGCCGTACTCAGTGGTATTAAGCAAACAAATGTTGTTTATTTGGAACTAAGTCCTAATTGTGAAGAACGGGAAGGAGCTTTCTGGCAGTTACTGATACAAAAATTCTGTCTTGAACCCATTAGATTTTTAAAGAAACAAGATAGATATTAACCAGTGCTTGGAATATGTTTTGGATGAATAATCAAAATGTTCTGAGTGGAATGCATGCTACCATTATTGTCACTGTTACCATTTTTAGCTCTGAAGATTTCTGAAGTGTATTATTGTTTAGAAAGTGTTGCTCACCCTGTTAGGGACCTGTCCTTCCTTTTCTTTCAAATTACACAAGTTCTTTCTGTCTGGCTTATTTCACTTAGCATGATGATCTCCAGGTTCATCCATTTTGTTGCAAATGGCAATATTTCATCTTTTCTTACAGCTGAGTAATATTCCATTGTGTATATGTACCACAGCTTCTTTATCCAGTCATCTGTCGCAGGGACCTTTGGTTGTTTCCATGTTTTGGCCACTGTGAACAGTGCTGCAATGAA
>PVJL010008835.1:0-62934 GCA_004026885.1 Lyroderma lyra
TCCTGCTCCTTTTCCTCTCCTCCTCTTCTCCTCCTCATTCTCCTCCTCCTCCCCCCACCTCACTCTCTCTCCTGGAAATCAGGACAGACATAGAAGCCGAACTTTTTTCTTTAAAAAAAGAACAAACCTCTCTTCCGAGGGCCTGGAGAGTGGGTCCCCAGCAGAGTCCTTTTGCAATTGCCTCTCCGCACTGCAGTAGCAGAGGGAGGCCTGGCACTTTCACCTCACTGTCCCGAGGAAAGCAGTTGTCTTCCAGGAGGCCAAAACGACGGCCCCCAAGTAGCCAGCTAACATCGCCGCTGCCTAACATTTCCCTCCTCAAAGACCAACTCGGTGCTGGGGGACCCCTCGCCTCCCCCCTTCCCACTGGCGCATTACAAAACAGTGTTCTTTTGAAATGTTCATCAGAAATAGGCTTTTTAAAATGTTGTGTATCTGTATATACTATTGTGACGTCCGAATGATGATGTATTGAATTGAATGCAAAAAGAAAAAACCCACAAACGTGTTTTTAAAATAAAAGAAATTTTTTTGCCTTGATTTCATCGCTCAGATTCTTTCTGAAGCGCCGTCTGTCCCCTGGCTCTCCGGGGAAGTGTCTGATGCCCTGACTCAGCCGGAAGGGTTATATCGCCTCTCGTTACTGGACTGGTGTTTTCCTGGTCCTTTTTCACTTGCGAGTGAAGGTCTTGAAAGTGAATCTGCTTTTACCTTACTTATTAAACACCTTGTGGGTTTTTTGTTGTTGTGTTGTTTGTTTTGTTGGGGGGGGCTGGTTCCCTGGCTGGGAATGGAACCCAGGCCGCGCGTTGAAGCCTCAGCCCCTATACCGCCAGGGGACCTAACTCAGGCCCGGGAAGCCTATAGCTATCACCCCCAGCTGGGAAGATCCCAAACCCATAATTTGCTCAATTTACCTAGCTTCAAACTTCAGATTGTTGAAACTATCTAAACAGGAGAAAACTGTCCTGATGCCCCCACATAGACCAGTACGTGTTGGGGAGAGAAGAATGTAATGAGCGACCGAAAAGTTCTGGGAGCAGGTAAGTGAAAAAGTACGTTGCCGTTCTCTTCCCTTAGTAGATGGGGTTCGCATCCGGATGTGGGTGCTGAGAAGGTAGCATCCCAGCCGGGAGATGGACGTCACAGTGATGGTGGTAGTGGCAGCCGAGGGAGCTAACCTTAGGTTCTGGAGGCCCTGCTGCTCCTAGTGAGTCCAAAATCTCTTCAGTCAGTACTGGGCTGGGGTGAGGGAGGGGTCTGTGCAGCCTGCCCTGCTCGGCATTCCCAGGCTGCACTCTGTTCTGACCCTGTCAACCTATGCGGAGAGGTCAGGTGGCTGGGACCCCTCGGACCCTCAGTGACCAAGCCGAGCGCACCTTTACTCTCCAGCATTCCTGAAAAGCCCAGTCTTCTAAGCAAGCAGGAGCTGTATAGACTCTGCCACTAACTTGTTTTCCCTCTTAAATCCGGCCTGCGGTGCCTATCTCCGTATCTGGCAGAGTTAATGAGATCATTAAATTGTCAGGTTAAGAGACTTTTAAAAAGCAATATAGCCTAAAACAATGTTATCTCAGATTAAATCTTTACTGCAGCAATTTTTATTTATATATAACATTTATCCTCTCCTGCCACGCAGAAAGACCGGAGGCGGAGTTCTCCAATCTCCCTTTGCCTGATGGCTGAAGTTTTATATTTTTTATTTAAATAAATGTTTCTGGGGATGAAACACACACACACACACACACACACACACACACACACACACAGGGCATCTGAGAGACAAAAAACCTGAAGAATTCACCGGCTGTGGAAGCTTTGCTGCTGATGTGATGCCTGTCCTGTTCGACTCCATGTCAACCCCGGGTTATCTACCAAAGAATCACAAGCTGTGCAGCAGAGATTTAGGAGGGAATAGGTGAATGAGCCTTAATTCCATCTCCCCTTTCTCTTCCCACTACTAACCTAACTTCTCTCACAAACTCCCAAGCCTCCTTGAGATGGAACGAGTTCAAGATTAAATGTATGTGTTTGGTCTGAAAACGGACCTGAGATGGGCCCCTACCCCACTTGACTTGAAGGTGCATTGGGTAGTCCCACGACACAATGTAGACACCGGGGAAGTTGGACACTCAGTGGGGAAAGAAAAGTCTAGGGTTCTCCCTGGGATCTCTCCACTTCTGCACACAAACAATCAAATGAGCAAGTCTTCCCATACATGGGGGGATTCACCCTAAGGCCCCAGAAGAGGGTGATGGAAAAGAGAAGGAGAAAGCCTGTGCAGGCTCATTAGGGTTGCATTGGGATCCCGGTACCTCAGGCAAAGACTGAAGTCCCTCCGAGTCCCTGTGCGTCCCGTTGTGCCAGGTTTAGGATTCTCTCGTGCCCTGAATTAAATACATCTGGATGGATTTTGGAGCATGATCATGCCTGGATCAATTTTAAAGATGCTTCTCCCCTAAGAGTAAGTAAGCATGGAAATGGAAACACTTGTGAGACAGGTACTGTGTGATGTGTGTTCTGTGGAGGCAAAGTTGGGGAATACATTATTCTTTTCCTGATCATGTGGACCCCTGCCCATTCCTTCCTCTGGGTCAGAGTTGGCATTCTCACCGGAGGCTCCCGTGAGACATTCCGTGTGTGTGTGTGTGTGTGTGTGTGTGTATAGAGCCTCTGACCAGTGCAGAACTTCCTCAGCTTTTACTGCCTGTGGGTGCAAGTGTGCAAACAGGAGTGTTGTCAGCCGGCACTAATCATAGGGTGTAGAGTGTATTTTCTCTTCTTTATTTAAATTTATAAAAAGCCTTTATTTCCAAGACCAATCTCCTCATGTTTGTGTGAAGGTGAGGCTGCAATAAATATGAGGATGTAAGGGAATAGAAGAGGTCTGAAGGACTGTGAGCGCAGAGGGTTCCCCGGAAACAGCCCTTCGCTTCTGGGGCTGAAGCTCCTTTCTCATAATCCAATGGCACCCTCCACTCCTCATGTCCCACCCAGGCCAGAACTGGGGGACCTGGTAGGCTGTAGCCTCACAGGACTCTCCATCTGGAGGTCACCCTACCCGGCTGCCAGAGGGGGCTCTGTTACCAGTATATCTTTTCCTGAGCTTGGGGGGAAACACTCTCCTCCACCCACATCATAGTCCTCAAACCTAGAGCCAGCAGACTAGGCCTTTCAGTTGGTAATCCCACATCCAGGAACCCACCTGAGGGAGGAGCAAGGCCAGCAGTTCTCAGGGGACCCCTGCACTTCTGTCTCCAGACCATCTGCTCCTGAGGCCGACCCACAGACGGCCAGCAGGCCAGGGTGGTCCCAAGGCTAGGACAGCCCCTGAGACATCCTCCATCTCTCAGAAGATTGGAGCTGAGGACTGCGGCAGACCCCTCTGTTCAGAAAGGACCTTCCACTCTACCATCCACCTGGGTCCAGTTTGCACGGTGTTGGGAACCCACCCCTCCAAAACTTCAACTGCAAATTCAAGCAGATGTGTATCCAGATCTGCGCTGGTGGATTGAGGGGTCCTGGGGAGCAAGGGGCTTCTGGGAGGAGGAGGGGGCCAGAGCCTTTTCTCAACCAACCAGGCTCTTCCTCTTTTAGCCTTGACCGTGAGTAGGTCTTTCTGACCTTGACATCGCTGGGAGCACAGGAAAGGGGGGAGGTTGGAAAAGGCTTTGATCTTCCGGTGGTCAGAGAAGGGGACGGCCTCTCGCCCCCTTGACGCGCCACCCCCCTTTCCGCCAAAGCCCTCTGTTTACACACAGAGGAGGTGTCGTCTCCAGTCTAGACAGGGGCGCTAATAACGCCCATAAAAAGCGGCCTCTCCAGAGATGCTCGGCAACTCAGCTCCCGCGCGCCCACCGCTGGCCGCTCCCTCCGCCTCCTGCGCCCCTCCCTCCTCAGACACCTCGGCTGGGCCCGCGGGCGGCCTTGGGGAGGGGGAACCCAGAGGGTTTCCCGGGGCCGAGAACCCCCGCCCCGCACCCTTCTGAACCTCTTCCGTCTCCAAAGGTAGGTGGGTCCCGCTCTTCCCTCCCAGCCGCCTCGGGGATACCAGCACACCCTCCCACACCTACAAGCCGCCGATGACCGTATCCCCCACTCCAGCAGCCCCGCGCCCCACCTCGCACTGGGGGCTCGGATTTGTGAAACATTTGTGTAGCTGGGCAGAGCACGCCCTAAGCAGATCTCAGCCGCTCCCTAGAGCTAGGCCTGGCCAAAGGCCTTGGTCACAAAGAGCCACTGGTTGTGGGGAGGGGGCCACTGGGGAGGGTAGTCCTCATCCAACGTGGAGCTTGGAGGTGCGCGGAGACCGGGTCCCCCAGCCCAGCCCCGTGCTCCCGCTCCCGGATACTTGCAGATGGCTGTTGGGGTGGCGTTTGACGAAAGAGAGTTTTAACTGGGTCCGCACACCTTTCTTGACATTCTTAATTCACTAGGCGGAGGAGATCCTCTGCTGGCGGAGGGGGAAAATGTCAGAGCCGCGAAACTATTTAACTATTAGCGCGCCGAAAGGACAGAGGAAAAGGGGGAAGATGACCCATTTAGGGGTGTTCATGTGAGACGTGGAGAGACGGTCTCCCAGACGTTCCCGCCTGGGACTTGCCACCCCTTCCCCATTTCCTGAATGGCAGTCGGGCTGGGGTCTTGCGGTGAGAGCCCAGAGGAGCTTCAGGATTGGAGGAGGTAGGATGCGGCTGAGCCCAGGCCTCTTGCTGAGCCTGAAAGCCCGACTGAGCCCTCTTACCCAAAGTTTAGAGGTAAAGGCCCCCGCCGCCAGGTTGCAGGTCCCTAGAAGGCAGCACCTGCACAAGGGGTCTCCCAGTTTACGAAGTCCTGGGCACCCAGAGGGAGGCCTGGGAACCAGGTGGACTCCCATCTTGGAGCAGCTAGTGAAGCAAAGAAAGAAGAGACAGAGCCCCCTCCCTCCACCCCTCGGCCTTGTCGGCACCCAACAAACGTCCTGTCCCACGCCTGAGCTGCCCCAAAGGGGCGAAACAGAGAGGACTGCGGGGTGGAGCGGGGGTCCAGACTTTCCGCGTGTCCCACTTTCTGTCTCCCCTCTCACTGCCAGCCCAGCCCCTATTCCCGTCCCTTCAAGGGCCCAGGCCCTGCCTCATTTGCATACGCGGCAGAACTGCTCTCGACAAACTAGACAGTGACCTTGAACTGGGCCACCCCTGCCTCTCGACTGACACGGGAGAAGGCAGGACTGAGCGGAATAATTCCGACCTTGGCTTGGCTGCGAAGCCGCAGCACAGCCACTCATAGCCGCCCCGCAGTGGCCTAAGCCTCCCGCGGCCGCTTTGCCGCGTCACTACAGCCCGTGCAGATTTTATAATGAACGCCTTTCGCCTGGCTCGGAGGCGGTGGAGAGCCACGGCTCCATGCAGACGCCGCCAAGGTGCGGGAGGGCTGCAGGCTCCGGCAGAGAACGCGCTGGAGAGGCGGCAGGGCATCCTGCTGGTGGATGCGCGGAAGCACGATGGCTGCAACGGGTTTGCAAGGCAAGCCTTGGACCACATCCTAGCCTTCAGGTTTCATTAACCCCCGAGTTAATGAGTCCGGAGGGCATGGCTGAGCCAAGCCAGCTGCAGCAGGAGCCCGTGGCCCAGGCGCCAGCAGGCGGGCCACCTCCTCTAACCTTGCGATGTGATGAATGTGCGGGGGAGCTGACACGCAGATCGCTCCGCGGTTGCAGAGCCTGAGTCTCTGGCCAATTACAGTCTTGCATGGGGGTGCGAGGTGCGGGCGGATTAAACCTATGTACACGCCGGTGTCCAGAGCTTTGGGCTGCCAGTCCTTCCTAGTGCCAGTGGGCTCCTGGTGAACAGCTCCTGACCAGGCTGGGTTTAGATGGGAAGCTTCGCACCCGAGTCTCCCGCCGGCCCCGAGGACCCAGGATGGGAGCGGCGCCCGGCCCTTGTTCGGCCGAGCCCGGTTACAATAGGGGCGCCTGAGCTGCGCGTGCAGCGGGTGCCCTGCGGGAGAAGAGAACCGCTGTGGTACAAGGGGAGGCTGGGCATTTAGATTTCCTGGGTCCTCGCCGGCGTCCTGAAAACCCCTAGGGCCACACTGGACCGTGAGGAGCAGGACACTAGGAATACGGATTTTGCTGAGGGTGCTCTGCAGCTCTCCCTGACAGGAGCAGGCTGCACGGAAGGAAGAGGGGTTTATGGGTGTGCCAGTGCCCAGAGACTGAAACCTGGGAGCATGGCCATTCCCGAAGGGGCGAAATCGGACTAGAAGAAAATTGTGGATTAAGGAAGCCCTCGCTCCGTTCTCCTGTCCCCCGGCGTGGCATCTGCCGCCCTGTGGCCGCTGCTCTGTGTGCTTGGCGGCCTGGCGGGAGGGCAGCGAGCAGAGCGTTGCGTCTGAGATTTTCAAGCCAGGGAGGGATGGGTAGGGGAAGGCTAAGACATCGCTCCTGGGGTTCCCCTTCTAGGAGGCTGGAGTCATCTGGGAGGGAAAAACAAAGGGGAGAAGACCCTCACCCCACACACAAACTAGTGATTACTCGGCAAAGCTCAGCTCCGCATTTCTCACACCAACAATAGAGGCTGAGCTCCGAGGACTGGAGGCCTGCAGACCCCGCCGCCATGGCGCACTGTTCTGAGGCAAAACGGCGATAATATTCAAGCCACACCCTCTGTAGCTTTCGGACCAAAATAACTCCTAAATAAAATATTAAAAATTAAAACTTCAGTGGCGCTCATTCATGCATCTTGAAAAGGGGGCATAAATGAGATGCCGGAGGTGCTGTGACGTGGGACTGCAGCTGAGGGATGTCCCTCTCTGCAGCCTTGCAGCCCCTTTCTCAATTAGGCACAAAAAGGCTAATCCAGGCGGGTCGCCCGCCGGCTCCTCGGCGCCCCGGCTCTCCGGGTTGTGACTGGAGGTGACTGCACCGGGCTGGCATCCCACCGCTTGGCCGCGGTTTTGGCAAGTGGGCCCCGCGGGCCCCTGGGGTGGGGGCTGGAGGTGGGGGGGACCTGGCCCGGCAGCCCGGCTGGCCAGGGAGGGGAAGCAGGGCGACGCCCGCGCGGACGCAGTTCTGTCCGAGGGAGCCGCTAGGGTTTAGGATGTGCCATCGCCGGGAGCTGTGGAATTCCAAGAATCTGCGTTTCTCTCTGCAGCGTCCTGCAGGGGCGAGAGAGAAAAGGGGGGAGATGGCAAAAAATTTTTTTCTTCTTGGGTCCGCTTGAGCTCATGCTCAGACATTTAATTTTCACTTGCATGGGTTTCTTTCTCCCCTATTCTCTCGGACTCTCAGCCTCTCTAATTTTCTCTAAAGCTTCTGGTATCTTCTTATAGTTGGGCGTTTTGTGAACTATTTGTCTCACTTTGTAGTACTCAAAACCGTATGTTGGATGGGAGCCCGAAACAATCCCATAGAAATACGAGCGTGTAGCCTACCGTAGAATACACCTAGTGTTGAAGGTTTTTTGTTTTGTTTCTCAATCTGCATGGCTGTGTTGTCTGGTCTTAGTTGAGGTCCGATTGTGGTTTCCAGACATCGATGAATGTGGCCAATGGCCAGCTCTGGGTTCTCAGCCTTCTGGAAAAGGAAGTGCTGAAGTTAGCACCATAAATATAATTTTAAGCCCCCAACAAGGTAATTCTCTGGAGTGAGTTCCCTCACTCCCAGCACACCTATTGGCTTCGTCGCTGCTGGCCAGTGGCCCCAGCGGCAGGCTGGGCCAGTTCAGCGGGGGAGAAGCTGGTGTTTTCTCCCAAGTGGAAATCAGGAGTCTCCCAGGCCAACCAAGCTTTGCTGGGGGCCCAGAGCCTCTTGCTGCAAAAACTCGGGGAGACCTCCCGGAAGCCCCTCTGATCCACACAGTCACAGAGAAGAGTAGTCTGCGACCCCAGATTTTCAGGAGTAGGCAGGCAGGTCCACACGGAGCTGGGCGCCTTCTTTTTCTGCCTCTTCGGCCTCCCTCTGCCTCCCTTCTCTAACGGTTGAGTGGGGGTGTGAGGCTGGGGTAGCTCCCAGCTTGGGAGCGAGACCCCACATCAATAATTCTCCCCGATTCCTTCCTAGAGGAAAGGGCCCCAAATGTCTCCCCAAATTTCTGGGAAGGGAAAGCTGAATGAGAGGAGCGCAGCAATGGCAGAGGTGGGAGAAGGCGGCAGGAAGACCTGCTCCTAACGCCACTTCGCCTCTACTGTAAATAAACCCCAGCCGGCGGGCGCATCCGTCTCCTTAAGCAGCCAGTAAACTTTATATGACACAATATCTAATAGTAATTTATTGGGGGAGATATTGTAAATTCCAACGGTTTTAGTTAATAAAGGAGCTAATTAAAGAGGGACAGGCTATCCTCGGCCAGCTGCTGTGGAGAAGATCATACACGGGGGGCGGTGTGCAGGGTGCAGAAGTGAGGGTGTTTTTGGTGCGGCCCTTTGCCTCTCGCCCCGTGTCAAGCGGTTGCCTCACTTTAGGTTTTATATGATTTTTTTTTTCTCCAAACACCAGAAACCAGCGGCTACCTCTGCCCCCTGTTCCCGCCCCCCGTTGGGGAAGGGGGAGGTTGGAGTTGGTGCGGAGTAGGGGCATTCGCTGTCCCCACCCATCCCCCCGGCGGCGGCGCCCACGTGAGCTAGACGGCCAATGAGTGGCCAGTGCAGGTTTAACTATGTTTAATGTCAGATAGCAATAAAGTAGAAGCTGCCGGTCGGGCCCCGCGGAAATGGGCGAGCATAATCTCCTGAATCCCGGGTTTGTGGGGCCGCTGGTGAACATCCACACAGGAGACACCTTCTACTTCCCCAACTTCCGCGCGTCTGGGGCGCAGCTGCCCGGGCTGCCTTCGCTGTCCTACCCGCGCCGCGACAACGTGTGTTCACTGCCCTGGCCGTCGGCGGAGCCGTGCAATGGCTACCCGCAGCCCTATCTCAGCAGCCCGGTGTCGCTCAACCCGCCCTTCGGCCGCACGTGCGAGCTGGCGCGTGTGGAGGACAGCAAGGGTTACTACCGCGAGCCGTGCGCCGAGGGCGGCGCCGGGGGCCTGAAGCGTGAGGAGCGCGGGCGGGACCCCGGCCCGGGAGTCGGGCCCGGGGCTTCGCTGCTGCCGCTGGAGCCGTCGGGGCCGCCTGCGCTCGGGTTCAAATACGACTACGCGGCAGGCGGCGGAGGGGGCGACGGGGGCGCTGGGCCCCCGCACGACCCGCCCCCGTGCCAGTCGCTGGAATCCGATTCCAGTTCATCCCTGCTCAACGAGGGCAACAAGGGCGCCGGCGCGGGCGACCCTAGCAGCTTGGTGTCGCCTTTAAACCCCGGCGGGCTCTCGGCCAGCGGTAAGCACCCCGGCCCACTCTGGAGGCTTACTGTGGGCGGGACAGCTTGGCAGGGCCCGCAGGGTAGCGTGGAGCTAGGGCCGCCTGGGGTGACAGACTGTGTGGTGAGGTAGGCCTCTTTTAAAAAGAAGTGCGGGGTAGGGGAGAGCCCTATAAACATGTAAATGTCCCCATAAAAGAACTGGGAAGAATCCCTTTTTCATTAGCCTGCAGCTGGAGGGAGCTGGGAGCTCTGGGGAAGGGAGGTCTGATGGAGACATCCCCGGGCCTGGGGGCTGGAAACCCAGGGCTTGGTCCCTGCTCTCCCGGGGCCCCTCCTTCCACCTTTCCACAGGCTCCCATTACCTACGTGTTTTTCTTTTAAGAAAAGCCAGTGGACACCGTTCACTCTTGCCACTAGCTCTTCTCTGTTCTAACTGATCAGAAACACGATCCCGAAGGTGAGAGGACAAGAAAAGGTTTGGGGGAGAAGTGAAGGGACAGGAACATGGAAGGGTCAGGAATACTGCGGTGTGAGGTAGGATTGGGGAGGCAAGGACAAGTGAAAGGGAGAGAATGATGGAGGAGGGACAATTGGTGGAGATGGGGTCTATGTAGAAGAGGAGAGACGGGAGAGGAAGGACTTGGGGTGGGGCATTAGGCCAAAGTGAAATGGGCTGGGGAAGGACCAAGGGCACTGGGCTTGTCACCTCTTGGCCTTCTGGCCAACCCTGCTGGTTCGTCTCCACCCAGGCACGCCCTGGTACCCGATCCACAGCCGCTCCCGGAAGAAGCGCAAGCCCTATTCGAAGTTGCAGCTGGCAGAGCTGGAGGGCGAGTTTCTGGTGAACGAGTTCATCACACGGCAGCGCCGGAGGGAACTCTCAGACCGCTTGAATCTTAGTGACCAGCAGGTCAAGATCTGGTTTCAGAACCGGAGAATGAAAAAGAAAAGACTTCTGTTGAGGGAGCAAGCTCTCTCCTTCTTTTAGGAGGCAAGACACGGCACCAGCCCCAGACTGAGCCTGTCCCTGGCAGAGAGCAAGAGGGGCCGCTGCCTGGGACAGTCCCCGCTTAGGTTGCCAGGCGTCTCTCGCAGGTCCTCCCTGAACATCCTCTTGCCTGTTTCGCTCATGGTTCCCTCCCACACATCCCCAGCATACCCTGCCAGGTTCCAGAGAAAAGGGAAAACCCCAGCCAAAGAGAGGAGTCCATAGCTGTGGGCCAGGGGAAGGGGCAGGGAAGGCTGAGGCCCGGGGGAGGGGCTGGTTTGAGGCCAGACTAGAACATTGGGCCTCCCCCTGAGGATCCGGAGGAGAGGTGACTCAGGCACCCCTCCCACCACTTTCCTCTTGGGGTCTTAAGTCTGTCTGCCTGCAGGTGTAGGGGAGGGTGAGGACAGTGAAAGCAAGGCCCCCAAAAGCCATTGTTCTTGGGGTTAGGAGATGCTGAGACACTGAGGGAGCGTGCCAGACACAGAGGCTGGGGTCAGGGTAGCTCTGCGAGGGCTGGAGCAAGTGGAGGAATCTAGGATGAAGTGTGGGTTAGGAGAACAGGAGGATAAGCAATGTCCAAGTCCTAGGGATCTGGGTCCTCCGGACCTGGAGGACGGAGCAGGCCGAGACATGGACGTTTGTCAAACCCAGCTTCAGACAAAGCGATCGTCAGCCTTATGTCCTCTCCAGGGCCGGCAGCCTGAATGGTCTCCTGGTCCTCAGCCCTCTCCTGAGCCCCCTGAGGGTCCATTTACACACAGGTGTGCTGCCACCCACTCTTCCTGCTTCCCAGGTGGCTGCGGACCGGAAGCCGCCAGCGCGGGGGTGAGAGCGCAGCAGGCACAGCCTCCCCAGGGGACCCCCCACCTGGCCTTCCGGGGAGACCAAGAGGCCGTGGACGGGGCTGCGAAGCACGGCGTTAATTGGCGGGGACAGTTTCTGGCAGCCGGAGCTACCGCCGCTGCTTCTCCGTTCCCCGCTGGCGTTCACGGTCACGGCCGGCCAGAGGCTGGACCGGCATAATTTATGAGGCGGAGGAGAATCCGCCCCTAAAGGGGCTACCGGCGGCAGAGGCCCCCTGCTCAATCCGGGTTTCCCAGGCTGGTGACAATGAAGGAGGGGGCGCTGCAGCCCTCCACCCAACTCCTTTCTGCCTTTTACTCACCCCCACTCCACCCGCTCCCCAACGTCGCCCTTTGTCTCAGGATCTGCTGCCTTCATCTCCGGGGCCTGCAGGACTGGAAGAACCGAGTACACGGACCAGAGCCCAGGGAGGAGCACATCCTCAGAATCAGTTGGAGTCCAAAGAGTCGCTTCTCCAGCGGAGGGCCTTTCATTCACAGCCCGCTTCAGGCCCCGGCCCCAGCCCCAGCCCCGTGGATCCTAGGCTGGCTTAGGAAGTAGTAAAGGAGCTCATCTGCCTTCCTACACTTTGTTTTTATCCTTCTTGGTAAGCGTCCCCCAAGTTCCCATCTGCTGACCCACCCTTGACAGGAGCAAGGGACTGATGCCCAGCCTGGAAAGTGTGGCCTGCAAGCTTGGAGTTCTTCCAGCCTGGGGAGAATCTCCCCTAATACACCATAGAAAGGCAATCCACAGAGTCCCCCACTCCCCCACCAGCACACAGCTTCAAGTCCCTATACAGGATTGTGCAGAAGCACAGGCAAACACATAGGCACAGCTAAACCCAGTACACTACTGGGCCCACCCCACTCACTTGACTATACTTGCAAGCAAGCAGCCTCATATGTCCAAATACAGCCCTGCAGAGTGACCATACAATCACATGCTCCCATCCCCCCACTGGACACCTGACATACTTTCCCACCCACCTAAACTTGTTTCACTTATGTACAAGTTTGCAGAAATCACCACCATTCTAGCTGTCTACACACTCCCCTGTGGGTTGGCTTGGGTATGAGGCACTCCCCCTTTTGCCCGGTCACCCAGGTACCCCTTCATGCAGTCCCTCCTGTGACCTCATGGGTTCTAGGGTGCTGAATTTGAGGTCTACCACTCCAACCTGACTCTCACAGCCTAATGGAAAAAGAGAGACCAGAACACTCCAAAAGGGGTGGGGAGAACAAGATATGCAATATTCTCTTCCCATCACTTTAAACTTGACTTGTGTGAGCTTCTCTGTCAATCTGTGTCCTGTTCTTTGAGTCTGTTGCTAGTACCTTGTGTAGTACCTGTGGGTAGATGCCCTCCCCTTCCTTCCTCCCCAGCTCTCTGTAGTGTGCCCTCCTATTCAAATGTTTGTCTTTAGCACGTTTCCCTTTATATAGTCCTTGTACAGAGTTGCTTCATCATATTAATATTAATAAAAATAATTAAAACATGACTTATGATGATGTGATTTTTTTGAGAAAAAAATTTAACTGGGTCCCCACACATCATCTCCTCTGCCTGGGGAGAATGGGATTCCCCAGTCTCCTAGCTGTTTCCCACTTTATTTTCTCCAGCTCAGGTGAAAAATAAAAATAGTAAATGTATAATAATAAAGGAAGAGCAGTTGCAGGGACAACAAAAATATAACAGCAACCAAGATGTGTTGATGACCTGCCATCTCCAGTCCCAAGCAAATACTATAATAGCAGAGAAAAACCTGGGGGATGATAGACTGGGGGGAGGAGAGGAACATTTGAGAAGTCATAGGGTTGTAAAAATAATGTGGACAACCCAGAGGTGGTTGAAACTACCTTTAGGGCCAGAAAAAGGAAGTCTGAAGTGCAGGATCTCCAAGAACCAAAGCCAGGGTAGGGGTGCAAGCAAGTTGGAGCTGGGATGATGACAATTCCCTGGAATATGGGGCAGGGGTTGGTGGGTCCACACTTCAACCTTATGGTCCTCACCCTATAGCTTCCCTTTGAGAACACATTTTGTCCACTGCAACAAGACTGGGCAGGGGACTAAAGACCCCTTGAAGCTGATGAAATAGGCTCCATCTCTCTCTCAGCTAGTGACTCCCCTCTGAGCCATGCCAGAGAGAGGCCGAGGTCCAGGCCTGCGTCTGTATTTCCAGCTGAGCCCATAAGCTCTCTGCACCTCCACCTCACCCCTTCCTTCTAGGCTGGATGCTCTCCCTCTGCCTCCACCCTGGGGTCTCTGGTCACAGTTTCTCTTTCTCACAGCTTGGCTCCAATTCTGGAGTCCCCTCCAAATTTTCTCTCCACCCTCCTGAGCCTTCTCTGGAATAGCAGGGGCCCCTACTGGGGCCAGCCTCCAAGTCATGCTTCCTGCCCTGAAAGCTTTCTCTCCTTTCCTTTCCTAATTCCTGCAACTAGAAAAACTAGCAAATTTATTTCAAATCCCATCCTCCCTTTACCCCCAATACTCAGCAGTCTTGTGTAGCTGAAGAGTTCAGGCAGGAAGGAGATTCCAAGTTTTGGGGGTACTCACACAAAGGCCCCACAGCATGTGGGTGAGGCTGGGGGCCAGATAGCTTCTGACAACCAAGAGCTGGGAGAGGGACTAGGTGGCTGCACCTTGGTCTGAAAAAAAGAAGGGAGTGTCTAAATCCCAATGAATCCAAGCAAGAGACCACTCTCTTCTTAAGACAGGTCTATACGGTAGGAGTTAACAGTGAAGGCATTTCTGGCTAAAAAGGAAGGAATTTAGGAAAGTCGGGAATAAGTGGCCCTTAACATATTCCCTTGATTTATTCCCAGAGACACTGCAGATCTGAGAGATGGGTGGTGGGGATAGAGGCCCTGAGACTCGGTAACTGGGAAAGCTGTCAGAGAAGGAAAGACACTATATCCTCCTCCCAATGGCTGAAAAACAAATCCTTGGGTCTCCTGGCCAAAGAGAAGGTCATGGTTGAATCACAACCCAAACAGGGCACTGAGCTGGGGATCTGGGCACGGATTGCATCTCTGGATCTATTTTGCAACTTTATGTCTGGTTTAAGTTCTCAAACTACAATTTACTTCACCGACTTTAAGACAACGCATCCTGTGTCTCCAACTGAGTCTTGAGGGACAAGAAAAGGGGAGAATTATCTGGACAATACAGATAGAAAATAACTCCGTTGTTGTATATTTATTTATAAACTTATACCATCCAAATGAGTTGTGTATTTGGCCCACACAATTCTACTCCACTCTGACATTCATAAACGCAGCTAGGGTATTTAAAGGCACTATCCAGCCAGCGGGAGATAGGCACGGCAGCCCGGGTTCTGTGGACGAAGCCGGAAACCCGGCGCTAACGATGGCTCAGACCCAGAGCAGGAGCATGGACCTCCAGCCCTGATCTGCGAACAAAGCAAACTCCCAGGACCGTGGGTTCCGGTCAGGCCGGAGCCCCCGCCCAGCTTCCCCGCCGTTACCAGGAAAGTAGGAGTGGGAATGGCACCCCCGAAGGTCCCAACCCTCTCTGAGTGGCAGGCACATGGAGGCGCCCATGGTTCCGGTGTAATTAAGCGCGAGATAGGTTGCAGGCCCCGGATCCCGCAGCCGCGTTTGTGCCAGAGCCTCAGGCTGCAGCGGCCGCCCTTCCATGTTTGTCTTCGTGGAGGCCGAGTTGCCGCTTTTCCGCGGCAAAGCGTGCGGCGGGCGCCCGCGGTCCCTGGACGTCCCGCACGGCTGCAGCCGGCGCCGCGCTCGAGCTCTCCTCCGTTCAGGGGAAGCCCCGAGACAAAGGCGAGTCGGCCCCTGGGGGATGACGCGGGAGCCTGGGCCGCTCACTCTCAACCCGAGCCCGGTGGCGAGAACTCAGGGACTTCGGGCCAATTCCCCGCCCTGCTCGGCCCCGGCTCCAGTCTGCTCCAGGGTCTTAGGACGAGGAAAGCCGGCGCGCCTCCCCGCCCCGGCTGACCTGGAGCTCTCCGCCCCACAGCGCCGGCAGCTCTGGTCGCTGCCCGAGAGTCGCCGAGCCCCCGCGAGGGACGGTATGACCCCTGCTGGCCGGAGCCGTGGAGGCTGCCGAGACCCGAGACCCGGACCCGCTCAGCCGTTTGTCGTTGAGCACCCCAGGCGTTAGGGACGCCTCGTGAATTTGTGGGAGACCTCAAAGAACCGTCTGAGCCTGAGGCGCTGCTGGGCTGCGGGAACCAGGCCTGTCTCCCAAGTGCCCTCCCTCTGCTGGGCACGCGGTGTTCCCACGGCGGCGACCCACCCTTCTGCCGCACCTCTCAACGCCAGCTGCTCTGCCCCAGGCTCCTAAAGCTTGTACCGCCCCTAGGAGCCTGGCACATGGTTTGGACGAGACCAAACACAGCCGGATCTTTGGCTAGTGTAACCAGCCGGTTGCCTGTGGGTGATTTCTCCTCTCTGAGACGGGCCCACTTCCTGGGGACCGGGGACAAGCCTTCACTGTATGTTAGGTTCCTGACCCAGAGTGGAGAAGTTCCTTCAAAGACAGGGACTCGCTGTGGATGGAACTCACTGGCAGTTATTGCTAGGACAGCTCCCTGTGAAAGATGCAGAGTCCGCACGTGGAGCAGGGAAAAGATGTTCCGTAAAAGGCACACTTGGCCATGCTGCCAACATAACCAATACATTGAAACAGCCTAAAACGCACAGGTATCTAGGTTACATGTACATTCTGGGCATGGAAAATATAATTCTCTACAAAACATACATATGGAGGCACTCTATTGTATGGAAAAGCAGCAATAGACAGAAAAGATTACATAAAGCAGGTATATCCACCACATGTAAAAATTCATTTACATATATAAACAGTACACTTGCATATATCCTACACAGGGAATGTACAGTCCTGCATCTATTTAACCACATGGATGTATACCAGGGTATCCAATCTTTTGGCTTCCCTGGGCCACATTGGAAGAAAAAGAATTGTCTTGGGCCACACATAAAATACGCTAACACTAATGATAGCGGATGAGCTAAAAAAAAAAAAAAAGTTGCAATAAAATCTAATAATGTTTTAAGAAAGTTTACAAATTTGTGTTGGGCCTCATTCAAAACCAACCTGGGCCACATGCGGCTGGTGGGCCGCGGATTGGACAAGCTTGGTGTATACATTCCACAGGGCACATAAAACCAGTGCATAGAACACGCATCCATATATTAATATATCCACATTAAAAACTGCATTAAAATACATATTGTTATATATACACAAAGTATATGTCTACCCAGTGTATTAAAAATATAGACTGTAAATTATGTTTGCAATCCAAATGTCTCTACCAAATACAATTGAAGTACATTCTTTGGATTTACATATCATTGTATTTATAATACATATTTCTCTGGCAATATTAAACAGTAGCGGGAGGAAGCGCAGACATTGGCAATGACACTCTTCATCGGCTAGCCTCTGTCCTTCTGTATTTCTATCTTTTCTAAACCCTTTCTATGTCTACATGGATTATTTATGTGAGTGGTCTTCTATCTCTATTTCCCTGTTGCTTCTCTTGTCTGAAGTCAAGACCTATATTTAGAGCTGTAAGTCCTGTTTGCAGCAGGGTCTGACTGCATAATTCTGCCTGTATGAAATTAGCATTACATAATTAGATTACCCCCTGTGTCTCAGGACATGTTCTTCTAGACCTAATATAAATATATTATAGAGTTGCTCTGGGCTGCCGGTTAGGAAAGCAGGGAATGGAGAAATGCAGTGGCCTGGTGAGGCAGGTTGAGCTAACGGGCAGATTCTGGATATGTGCTGGGCACTCGAGGGCTCCTGAAAGTAAAAGCTTTGTTTAAATTTAAAAATTTTATCTTTAAAGCTCGAGTCTAGGAAACAGCATGAAGCAACATTGGACATCATCTTCTAAGCACCTCTCAAATCCCAGGGCAGCCCACTCCCTCCCAGCCAACAGGGAGAGCATATTCTGGCCTACCAGCTTCTCAGCTCGGGTTCCCTTCCTTCACCTTGGCTGAGAATACACAAGCAGCAGGGAAAGGGTATCCTATAATTCAAGCCTTTTCCAACAGAACCTACTCCCAGCACATTCGAAGAGGCAGTAGTAACTTAAAGCATTTTCTGGCACTGAGCTAACTCTGTTTTGGCCCCCCTAAAAATTAATCCCACTTGGGTGTTTCTTTAGCAGCAAAAAATCCAGGACTGCATGACTCATGCTTATGGAAAAATTATTTGAGAGACAATGCACTCACACCCAGCAGAGATATTGTTTATGAGTCGATGGGCTCTGTGTAGACGTGGCCATATTTTACTGTCCAAAAGAATCAATTAATTAGTGCCTGGCTAGTCCCCCCCCACCCCACCCCTTCTCCGCCCCGCCGCAGCTTGACTGAGCTTGAGCGGCTGAGATAGATGTGCGTGGCCAGCTCGCTGGTCTTGTTAACGAGCCTCGTCATAAAGATGAAGATGATAAGGTGAGCGAGGAAGCCCTGGTGGCCGCGAGGCGGGGCTTCAAAGGCCCAGCCCAACAGTCTGCCGGGCAGCGGCAGACAGACCCGTGCTGTTCAGGGTGCCAACTCAGGTTTATCCAGCAGTCTCCCCTTCTGGAGCGTTCATGCCAGGACTCTGATAATTCCCTCTCCCCTCCCCTCCACTGAGTTTTCCTTTTCTTAATTAAGACCCAAATTTTTAAAAATTTTCTTTAAATAAAAATCCATAAACCTCTGTGAGTGCCTGTCTTGCCTTCTGCCACGTTTGTTCCAGGACTGGCCGCCTCCTCCTTTCTCTGCATTTCTCCACGCCGTTCCCTTTCATCTCCGTCCCGGCTGGTGCTGGCTTCCCTCCTGTGGCTCTCTCAGTTTCATGGTTGCTCCTGACTGAGGACCCAAGGAGCTTGTAAAAAAAAATAATAATAATACAAATACCTCCTGGTTATCTTGCAACAGAATGAACACCCCTAGATAAGCCAGACCCAGTGCGGGGAGTGGGGGAGGAAACCTTGGATATAATTGCTGGTTTGGGTGCAGCACTAAATTCTGTTTATTCTCATCAATGTGCATACTTAACGGAGAGATATTGATATTAAAGGCAGGGGAGAATTAATTTTACTTTTATAGTCATCTATTAAAAGCAGAAGATGATCTGAGTCGCCTTTAAAGGAACCAAAGTAGGGGAGGGGGGAGAAAGAAAAGGAGGGTAAAGGAGAAATATGACTGAAGGGGAACAAAGATCTTTGCCTGAAGAAACAATGTAACACTAGACAGAACTATAAAGTCTGGGAATGTAAGAACACAGAGCTTTCTCAGCTTTCCCCATTTGGAATCCTGTCCCCTGTACTTCCTGCTGAAATCCCAACCCTGACTACCAGCAGCATTCAAAGAAGTCATGCAATTATTCGGATAATTGTAGGGGGAGAAAGAGAAAGCATTTTCCTTTTATTGTCTGATCCTCTCTGGTGTCTGTGCAGAGGAGGAGGAAGGTGAATGGGATATAGAGGAAAAAGAGGTGGCGGGGGCTCCCCACATCCCCTACAAGATGGCTACTGCTAAACCAAGGAGGCCTTAGGCAGGTTACAGATTCTGGGACGTGTTCAAGAAGGTGACAAGAGATTTTGAAGGCCTCAGTGATTCAGCTTCATTTTCCAGGACATCTGCTTCCCTTTTTTACTTTTATCTGCACAGAACTACCACGTCTAGTAGTGTAATTATCACAAGTAAGTGAATAATAGACAATTATAGGGGTGTCGATAATATCATTGATTTTACAGCCTCACAAGATATGATTAGAGTTAATGTCAGAGATTCTATTGGAGCCCGGAAGGCGGCAAGAGGTGAGGTAGAGAGGCCCCGGTAGTCTTCCTCTTCCCTATTTTTATGTGTGTGAATCTTCAGAAGTCCCTAATTCTCTCAATTCCCTCCCCAGATGTCTTAAGGGAAATCTCTAGGATTTTAGGGGCCGAGAGCTCAGAGAAGGACCAACAGCAATTTGGTATAAATTTCCCATTTAGTCTCAAGAGCAGTGATCTCTGTCCTCCCCATCCCCCCACCCCCCACAATCAAGGGCTTTGCCCTGAGTTCAAGATCACTGGGATGACAGAGACTTGGCAGGTGAGACAAGTGAGAGAACAGGGTCTTACCAAAACGAAGTTCACTGCCATTGCCACCTCGTCACTGGGCACAGAGTAAAAGGCTTCTTTAACTCCAAATCGCCTTCTTTCCTGGACCCTCTTCCCCATGGACACCTGGATGAGGGGGTCGGCAGCAGCCAGAATAAAGCTGTGGAGATCAGTTTGGGTGAGGGTGAGGAAAGAATTAAAAATAGTTTTCTTGTTTCTGGGATTCAGAAGGCCAGAGGCTGTGGGAGAGAGAGAGAAAGAGACTGCGGCGGAGAGCCAGGCAAAGGGTCAGCAAGGGAAACCGTGAAACCAGCAAGCAAGAGTCAAAAAGAGGTAGGCGGAGGAAGTGGGGTGTGGGGGCAGAAGGAAGGAAAGGAAAAGGTAGGAAAAAAGGAAGCAAAAGACAGAAGGAAAAAGGAGGGGGGATGAAAAAAAGCAAAGAGGAATAGGAAAGGTAAAGAAAGAAGGGAGGGAGGTAGAGGCCGGGATCCGCCGGCTCTGCCGGGCCGCCTGCAGCAGTCTGGGTGGGCGGCGGGGGTGGGGGGCGCCATGACAAAGTGAAGGTCAAGTTAGCATCGTACCTTATAAAGGAAGGCGTTGGTCCTCCATTTCACCCTTTCTTTCTTCCAAGACGTGGCCGTGGCATTTCTGGTCTTGTAAACACTGGACGCCTCGGGACCTTAAAAAAAAAAAAAAAAGACCCCCCTCCTTCCTTTATTGGGGGTGAGCTGCGCCTGCTGGGGCAAGCGGCGGACAGAGAAGTCAACTAATGAAGACAAGGGAAACTTTTCTCTCCTTTTCTCTCTCTCTCTGGCCCCGCTCCCGCCAGCTGGGGCCCCCTCCCTCCCTCCGTGCTGCCCTCCCCCTCTCCTCGCTCCCCTCCCCGAAGCCTTTTGCCTCCCTATCTCTCGCCCTGGGTATCTCTCGCTGCTGTCTGTAACTCCGAGCTCCGGTCTCTCTGCACTCCCCGCTCTCCCTTGCGACAGACTTTTAAATTCGTTCCGATCCACCACGAAGCGGAGCCAGACGTAAGCACGGGAGAGAACACTAGCCGTCACAAAGAAAAGTTCATTACAGCTTAAATGTCTATTCAGATTTCCTTCCGAGAACGAGGCGGTACGCTCGGTAAGGAGGAGTGAGGCAGCACGAGGTGGTGGTGGGTGGCGGGCTGATGAGGTAGGAGACTTAGATTGATTGATTGATTTCTCAGGTCCAGGGGCGCAAAGAAAGGGCGAGAAGCAGGAAAGCGGGAGAAGCGTTTTCAATCGGCAGCTCGCAAAGAAGGAGGGCGACGCCCGCGCGCCTGGGAGCGCAGCGCGCCCGCGCGGGGACCCGGGACTGCGGCCGCGATCCCCGCCACCCCCGCGCGGAGCCCGGTCCGCGCGGGCCTCGGCTGCGGAGGAACAAGTGTATTCGATCCTGGTTGGTCTGAGAGGTGGGGGAGAGGCAGGGTCGGAGGGAGGCAGGGAGAGACGCAGCAGGGCGAGGCCACAGCCGGCGCCCAGAGGGAAAGGGAGACCCGGAGCGGCGGCAGCGCCAGGCTCGGCCGGAGGCAGAGAAAAGAACCCGAGGCGGAATCCTTGATTCTTCCCCTCCAGGGTAGTACTAGGGGTGAGATAGATAGATAGATAGATAGATAGATAGATAGATAGATAGATAGATAGATAGATAGATAGATGATAGACAGACAGACACAGAATAGGAATACTATGTCATGGGGGTGTCTGTGCAGGGCTCACCTTTTTTTCTGGAACTCACAGCTTGTTTTCGCCTTCTCTGAGCCCGTGGAGCCCCTTTAAGGCCTAACCACTGCTTTTTAAGTGGGTATTCTAATAGCAAGGAGAGGAGGGATGCCCAGAAAGCAATGGGGAGGGGGGCTTCTAGCTAAATCGGATGCTCCACAAACTCCTGATTGTTGTCACCTCCACCCTTCTCAGCTGGAAAACTAGCCTCTGGGATCAATTTCCCCCTACTTTACCTACCTAGTTGAGGGTGCCTAAGGGCTATTAGGGACGTGAAGTGGGGCCTGGGGCCCAGGTTGAGAACGGCCCCAGGAGCAGTGGGGGTGGTCACTGGAGCTCCTAGGCCACAATGCCTGGAGCCCTCCCACTCTGTGTTCTGATCATGAAAAACAAAGGGGAAGACTTTGATTATTTCTGCTGGTGTTAACGTCAAAAACAGCATCTGACCCTGAGCTCTAAGGTGGTAGTTGTCTCTCCCACAGACATTTAATCTGGGCAAACGTCCTACTGCTTGGGCTCAAGGGGCTGAACGGGTGGCCAGGGTGAAGACATTTGCTGCCAAGAAGCCCCAGGGAGGGAGTGGCAGGTCCTCTTTGGTGTTATCTAGAGTGCTGTGGAGAGGATTTTAAGAGATCAAAATAGATTGGGGAGGCCCTTTCTGATGTCCCCCTCAGTCTGGATAAGGAAAGCTCCAGGAAATGAGACCGTTTATAAGCTGGGACATTTCCCCATAGTGGGGGAAGACAGAGATAGCCAGACCTCATCCTGGGGGGAAAGAAAATGTTTCATGTCCGTGACAGAAAATTAGTAACCGCTTGGGAGATTTAGGGACTTGTAGGGAGTGGGGCAAGGCCAGACACTCTGGTGAAGGCAGAGGCTGAGGTGTGGCTGAGCATAGGAAGAGGAATCTGAGGAAACAAGACTGAAAAGGTATCACCCAAACCCATTTCCTCAGAGGAAGCAAACATACGAGGGCTGTCCGGGAAAAAAATCCAGCCATGAATGCCTCTATTCTTCATATTACATGGCTGGATACTTTCCAGACAGCCTTTGTACACATACAATGGGCCCCAATGTTGAAAAACACCAGGTGATTTGCTTTGAAGGGACATAAATAGGCCGAGCGGATACAGGTTAATAAAACCCTGAAAGCCCAGACAGGAACATTTAAAATGCCCAGAAACAAAGTACACCATGACAAATTCTCACCCAACACACAAATACATGCACCACAATGTTCCCAGGCACAGAGAGACCTTCCCCATCTTGGGTCTCCACCTGTAGACACTCAGGTGTACCTGCCCCCCCCCCCAATTTCTATACTCTTCTAAACCCTCCCCACAGAAGCTCTTGGAGGGGGCAGCATTCAGCCACACACACACACCCCATAGAGTCAGGCCCATGTCTCCTGAGCCTCAATAATGCACGATCCATACCCGGAGATAAAAGTCTAGACAATAGACGGCTGTTTATGACAATGAAGCTCTCCAAGTTTGGGGCCAGGCGATAAATCTCTGGTGAATCTTCCGGTAACTCAACTTCTGGCTGTAGTGACGAGTGAACCACCGAGACCGCAGAAAGGAAAGCAGCAAAATGAAAGAGACTGTTACATTGTGAGCAGAAGGCGACTTCCCTGCTGGGGACAGGGTGTGCATGCGGTCACACTTGCCCCATGTGGCGTGTCCACACTGTGGAAGCTTTCGCATCAAGCTTTAGAACACAGGCGAGTCAGGCTTCCCAGCTCCCGGAAATAGGGCAAAATGTGCAGGCAGATGGCAGGGCCTGGAGGCTGGGACAGACCCGCAAACCATTCTTGCTGCAGGCAAAGGATCTTTTTTGTTGGTGACTAAAATCTTCTTGCTATGTGTCGCCTGAAAATTTTCACCATCTCTCTCATTCTCTCTCTGTCTCTGTCTCTGTCTCTGTCTCTGTCTCTCTCTCCTTTTCTTTTCTTTTTTGGATTGATGGGCTGTTCCCTTTTGCATTTTCAACCCAGGCATCTGATTACAAGTAAAGAGCCACTGAAGTTGATCTCATAAAAATGCCGCGAGCCCACTTTGATCTGCGCAGACTGGGTCCGAGCCTCTGTAGGCGCTAAAGTGGGGTAATGGCATCCAGGCCAACCTGGCCTCGACTTCGCCAGGAGCCTAGAGATCAGGGGTGGCCCAGCAGGGCAATCCTGCCCAGAAAAAAGCATTTTCTGTGCTGCTGCAACTGTGTTTGAAAACTGAGGTCCAAAGGTAGCGGCTCCATTTCCAGACTGCTTTTAAGACATTTCCTTCATTTTAGAGCATTTGGTGAGGGGGCCAGTGAAACTGGCTCGTAAAATGGAACTTTTATGGGGAGAAATGGGGTCGCGTTGCTAGCCTCCTGGGACAATCCCTCTGCCCAGAAAGGTAGGTGGGGCTGCGGGAGCGGAGGAGCTGCCTTTCTCCCTCCCCCATCCCATCCAGGAGCCTGAGAAACCTCGGAGCAGCCTCCATCTGCTTAGGTGTTGTGATTCGGGGCTTTGGGCTTGGGGCAATGGCCTGGGCTAAAGAGAGTTAGGGACTGAGAATGGCAGTCCCACTCCCTTCTAGTTCCCTAGCACACCGAAGGGATGATTAAACACAGCAGTGTCGCTCTAAGAACGACAAGGACCTGCAAAAAGACGCCAGCCGATGTCTAACGAACGCATCTTTGCCATCCCAGGTTCGGAACCGTCGAGGGTGTTCATACACTTCAATTTATCTCTTTATTGATTCCACCCAGACTGAATTGTACAGTCCAAGCCCACCAGAGATCTAACGGCCCACTGTCGCCTCCCTGGGTTTTCTTCCCAGTTCATGGTCTGTGGGGTGGGCCCCCTTCCCCACCACAGTCTACTCTAGAGTCCAAAGCAGCAGTGCCAGAGTGACAGCCAGGGCTGTGCGGAGGATGCCGTGCTGGGGTCTCCCAGGCTGGAATTTGGGAGATACTGCCCCCTTCTGAAGCCACCTCTCGTGTCCATGTGTGGAAGAGAAGTATGCTGGAGTCTGTCCGTGGCCCTGGCCAGAGTACTGCGATCGCTGCCCAGACCACAGATGCCTGCTAGCAGCCAGGCAGGCGGGCGGTGCTTACTGAGGCCAACAAGGAGGATTTCAGGTGAAAACAGGGACTCAATGATGGTGGAAGGGCCCAGGCACTCATGAGATGGAGGGGGGAGGGAGCCATCTCCACTCCAGGGAATGGGGCTTGTCAGGCTCTTGGGAACTGATTTTGGGCTAAAGAGAGTTAGGGACTGAGAATGGACAGTCCCACTCCCATTCATGTTGGGGGAGGCACTGTTGCCCTAGGGTGCAGCCTGGGGCATGCAGTTCAGTTTATGCTTCAGAGTAGCCTGGATCTAGGGCCAGTCAAGGAGGCCTGCAGCCCACATCATGGGCATTTTTGCTAATCAGTGCCTCACTGACCTCAGAGGCCAGGGTCTTCTTTCCTTGACCCCAGCAACTGGTTTCCAGTTGCTAGAATTTTAAGTTGTAGAAAAAAGACCAAAACTGGGAAAAAAAAAAAAAAGAACTTGGTGCCTTACTTTTAGGGGAAAGAATATTAATTTTCAGAAGGCTCTGTTAGGAGACCCTCGAGTTTCCTGGACATCAATTCCTTGGACATTCTTTCTTTCCTTTCTTTTTTGTTTCAAGGAAATAGAGCCGCCAGCAGCTCCTTGCAGCCGCCGGGCTCACTTTTATGGTGGCCCTGGAATAAACTCTGGTGGTCAAATTCAAGTGCTCAGGCCCACAGCTGTCTCCTCACAGGAAGCGCACCTCCTCCCCACTGTCGGCCCTGGCAGTGCTGAATTCGCCTTGGGGGTTCGGGGCCCCACATCGCCCTGGAGGCCAGGATGGGGAAGGAAGCAGGGCCCTGGGGGGAAATGGGGAGAGCCTGGGCTGAGACACTGAGCCCTCATCCACACCTCTGCAAGAGGTAGTGGTACCTCTCACCTCTCTCTTGCAGGTCCCTATCACTGTTTGGGGAGCATTTTGCCTCCTATAAACTTGAGTTTAATGAGGTCAGTGTAAACCCCATAAAAGCAGTAGTTCATAGTTTCCAATCATTATAATTAAAAGTGCTGGCCCCAGCTCACCCTATAAAACAAAAAGGTAGAGAAAGGAGGAAGAGCAACAGATTTTTCCTTTTGCTGCCATTACCAACAGATAAGTCACTGTATAAAAAGGGGTAGGCAAAAAAGGAGGTAGAGAAAGAAGAAAAAGCAACAGATCTTTCTTTTGTAGCCCCTTACAGATGGAATGGTCCCACACTTTAGCAAAGCCCCAATCTAGTTCCTCTTTGCCCTCAGTTAAGCTCTGGTCAGGATTAAAGAAGGGTTTGGGAAGCAATGACCAGAATGGATAAATGGGTAGAATGGTACTGGAGGCCTATCCCTTGGTATTATTCCAGAGCCACCCAAGAAAGGGACCCACGGAGGAGGCGTCTGCATGCACGAGTATTGCTTTAAAGGCAGATCAAATCTGGGGAAGCAGGAGGGTTGAGAAGAAATGGATTTGAGGGGTTGTACTGGGGACAAGGCACCATTTTTGTGTCTTCCACATCAGCTTTTGGGCCTCCGTACCTCATCATGTTCTGCAAGGGAAATCAAATCCAAATGATATTTTAAAAGTGGAAAACCAATTTTAACCAAGAGTTAGGGTGTAAAGAGGATTTGGGCCACTTCTGGCTTTCCCTGAGAGGACAATGGGCTGAGTCCTGGGGGGCTTCAGTTCTTCCCCTTCTACCCAACCAAGTCATGCCCCAGCAGCCCCTCCTTGGATCCAAGGTTACTCTCTGCTTGTGGCAGTTGCTGCAGTCCCTTGGACTCAGTCCAGAACCTTTCAATAAAGTGATTTTTCAGCTGCCCAAATGTGTCCTGTGGTGGCCAGAGGGATGGGCAAGGGAGGGCAGAGCACTGAGTCGACCCCTTGGGCCATAGTCACCCAGAAGGCTGACAGATATAGAGGACGGCAGGGCAGGGCTGAGAAAGAGGAAGGAGGCACCAAGAGCTGGCTGCAGCACCCGAAAGCAGGGCTGGGGAGCTTCCACTAGGGAGAGCCCCCTGGCTCTGCCTTGTCCACCCAGGTTCTTCAGCTTCTTTCCACTGCCCTTCTGGTCTGTTCTGAAGACCCATGCCTGGCCCCACCTCCCACCTCACAGACCCCAAATCATCTAAGGATAGAAGCCCCAAACCCAGTCCTCCCACCATATCCTTCCTGGACCCTGACACCAGACTTCTTTTCAGCCCCCAAGCTGAGGCTGGACCCCCAACACAAAAAGAAGATACATGGCTCTCCTTCCAACTTGTTTCTTTGGGGTTTGAGATTGAAAAATCCACAGTGGATGTAGCTTTCTGTGCATTGATTGACAATAAAGGCAGGCATGAAATATTCACCCAGGGCCACTCTCTCATACTAAATATTTAACACAGCATTAGAGAAGGTTTTTCCCAGACTTCACCAGGCACCGGCTGGGCTGCTGGCGCACTGCTTACCACTCGGCTATGACTAATCTGAGTCCCCAGCCGAAGGCAGCACAGCAAGCCAGACAAAGTTAGGACACTGGCTTGCTACTGGGCTGCCTCACCTTTGGGAAACTTCAGATACTCTTCTGAGGAGTCTCTCCAAAGGGGAAAAGGAGTTTGCACCCAGCCTTGGACAGGAAAAGAACCGACTTCTTCAAACTCTTCTGAACAGGCGCTGGCCCCTCTTAAGGTTGGCAGGTAAGAGTCCCTGAGAGTTGGGGAAAGAATTCACATCTCTGGTGGAACCAGGCAGTGGGGAAAGAGGTCTTCATCCCTACCCTAGTTTGGGGCTCATCACGGGGAGGAGGCAAGACGGGCCCCCCATACGTGAGAGTCCTCCTCCTTCACCCAATCCTGGGGAAAAACAGAGCAGCAGCTAGAAAAAAAATTACAATTACCCCCTCCCAGCCACCACCCCGGCCCATCCCACCGTTCACCCCACCCCAACTCTCTCTCCCCTCCTGTGCTCGCTCTGTGGAATGGAGAGGAGGGGAGTGACGAGAGAAAAACGAATACAAATCTGCAATTGATTTTCATAATGTTTCTGCGGTGTTTGCAAACCAATCGCCTGAACGTCCCCATCTTACCTAAGAGAGAACCCCTCCTACGTCTGCGAAGTGCTCCGAACTGATATATGACAATATCTACTTTGGATCACGTGCTCGGGTAGAGAGACTAAGACGGATAACGCGTCATCTCGCCTTCCCAAATTTTCCCCCCTCGCTAGACCGGGTCCAAAACCTCCATCTGGAGCCGGCAAGAGAAGAGAACGATGTTTAACTCGGTCAACCTAGGCAACTTCTGCTCGCCGTCGCGCAAGGAGAGAGGCGCTGATTTCGGCGAGCGAGGGAGCTGTGCCTCCAACCTCTATCTGCCCAGTTGCACTTACTACGTGCCCGAGTTCTCCACGGTCTCCTCCTTCCTGCCCCAGGCCCCTTCTCGCCAGATCTCCTACCCCTACTCGGCCCAAGTGCCCCCAGTCCGAGAGGTCTCCTACGGCCTGGAGCCATCCGGCAAGTGGCACCACCGGAACAGCTACTCCTCCTGCTATGCGGCGGCCGACGAGCTCATGCACCGGGAGTGCCTGCCTCCTTCCACCGTCACCGAGATCCTCATGAAAAACGAAGGCTCCTACGGCGGCCACCACCACCCCAGCGCTCCGCACGCCGCCCCTGCCGGCTTCTACTCTTCAGTCAACAAGAACAGCGTCCTGCCTCAAGCCTTCGACCGCTTTTTCGACAATGCCTACTGCGGTGGCGGCGACGCGCCTGCCGAGCCCCCCTGCCCAGGCAAGGGTGAGGCCAAGGGGGAGCCCGAAGCGCCCCCGGCCTCGGGACTGCCGTCCCGGGCTGCGCCGGGTGCCGAGGCCGAGGCGGAGGAGGAGAACACGAATCCCAGCTCGTCCGGTTCAGCCCACTCGGCGGCCAAGGAGCCGACCAAGGGAGCCACCCCCAGTAGGTAGCAGCGGCGGGGAAACCCGCGGGCAACGAGGGAGGGAGCGAGCGAGAGAAGGAGGGAGAGAGTAGGGGGGAGGCGAGAGGAGCGCGGACGGCCTCGTGTTTTGGGTCAGTCCGATTTTATGTGGAGTTTTATAAGCATTCAAAGGATTTTATTATAACCTACAAAGCCCTCTTTCCCAACGACTCGACTTTTTACGATGGAGAAGGGGTGGGGAGGAAGGGAAAAGGGCTCTTTAGAAAAGCCGGGCGAACCCCCCCTCCCCGTTATCTCCCTCTGTCTGTGAAATTTTTAAAAGCGCCACCATCGCGGGCGATATTAACTTTGATCGTGAACTTAGAGGAGCATTTAAGGAAGGACAGGGAGCCGGGCTGCCGGGGGGGGGCGGGTAGGGGTGGGAGGGAGGGGAGGGGTGGAAGGGGAGAAAGGGGAGGGCGAGGGAAAGACTGGGAGAAACTCAGAGAGGGGGAGTGGTGGGGGAGAGAGGCCATGGAGCAGAACCTGAGACCGGAGAGGCCAGCCAGGGCTGCTCTGCTGCTTTCCAAAAGTAGTTTTGAAATGTTCAAACTATGTATTCTCGGGTCCTTGAGCAAAAGTCGGAGCCACCCGGGGTCAGCGGCGACGGGGGTTCTGGGAGAGGCGGCTCCGGGCGCCACTCTGCTCCAGGCCTGAGTCTCGGCGTTTCTCTGCGCTCCGCGGTCTCAGCGCCGGCCTAACCCGGCGGCCGGGAACGCGCGGCCGGCTGGGCGTCCCGGGGCGCCAGGGCCCCCGGAGGAGGCTCCCGGCCGTCTCCGGTGCCTGCTCGCTCGCTCGCTCCCCGTCTCCCCACTGCTCTCGCTCGCTCCCTCTTCTTCGCGCTTGTTCTCCCCGGTTACCCCCGAATCTGGGAGCAGGGGCGGAGAGTTTCCAGCACCACTAGGAGGGCCGCGAGGAAGGGCACAGGCCGGCGGCTGAGCAAGCAGGGGGCCCGGGGACGCACTTGGCCCCAACTGGCTTCCTACTTCCCCACACCCCGTCAGCTAGGGCTCTCGCGTGAGGGGAGGAGGTCCAGCGGTGGCCTGGGATTGGGACGAGCTAGACCTGGCACGGGGTTGGCGGCTGGCCCCCAGCGCTGCGGCCCGCGCAGAGGTGCCGCTTGGCGGGAGGGCTGCCTGGCGGTGGGGCTGGGAGAAGGGCTGCTGAGCCCTGGGCGGGCAGGGGTCGCCCGGGTCTCACGTGTCTCTTTCCCCCTCTCCTCGCACTTGCCCCCTCCCCTCCAGACGCCCCCCGCACCCGCAAGAAGCGCTGCCCTTATTCGAAATTCCAGATCCGGGAACTGGAGCGAGAGTTTTTCTTCAACGTATATATCAACAAAGAGAAGCGGCTGCAGCTGTCCCGGATGCTGAACCTGACGGACCGACAAGTGAAAATTTGGTTTCAGAACAGAAGGATGAAAGAAAAAAAACTAAGCAGAGACCGGCTGCAGTATTTCTCGGGAAATCCTCTGCTGTAACTGCAGACCGGGCCCTTCTGGGGGAGGGTGGAAAGGGGGAGATTATTTTATTTTATTTTTTATTTTCTAACTCGCCTTATTTCCGCGGGTGGAAAACTGGACTGTGGCCAGGGCTGGCCCCCACTGCCGTTGCCCGCTCTTCTTTCCGGAACCTCCTTCACCTTTGGTCTGACTCTCACTGTGGGATAAGCAGCGGGCCTGAAGGGGAGGGGGTGAAGGGAAGTATCTGACCCACGGCGAGTGGACTCCATTGGCTCCGCGGCCAAGACTCTTTATTTAAAAGAAAACACCTCGCGACAATGTCTTGCTGCTCGGATTGGGTTGGGGAGGGGCGAGAGTCGTGGGCGCCTGAGCCAAAACAATCCTTGAACTAAAAGCTTTCCCTTGCCCAAGTGAAAAGATCTGCTAAGACACCGTGTCTGCAAGGAAAGACATCTCACTTCTCGGGCTCCCCTCCCTTATCCCACCTGCCTCAGTGCTAGGGGGCGGCTAAATGTGATCCTGCCTTGCTGTGAAATTTCCGTACCTTCGACATGGTATTAGGTGTGCAAAGTCCGTGTCCTACCTCCGTCTGCGCCCAGGCCCCCCCGAGCCTAGCTGTTCTCCCTTAAATGTGTAGAGCCCTCATTTGAAATTTCTTAACTGGTGCATTGAGGTTTCCCAACCTTTTTCCAAGTCGTGCCCCACTCCATGGATTTATAGCTATGGTCTATGCAGCTGTTACCTCCTTTTTTTTTTTTTTTTTTTTTTAAGGAAAAAAAAGAGATTGGGGTGGATGAGACGTAGGGATTGGGTGCCTCCTCCATTCTGGCCTGAATTTTTGTAAATAAATTTCACAAGCGTTTCTTTCTACCTGGAGGGGATGACGGAAGACTCACCAGGAATGAGATTCGAATCACCCATCTCTCTCCATGTGCGTGAGTGAGTGTAAATGTGCAATCCCCACCCTACTCCTGTCCCAGAGGGATTGCTGTGAATTTGGGGGGGGGGTGGCAAATAAAGATATTTCACTCTGTTCAATATTATTATTTTATTTGACCCTTTTATTAGCCCCTCTCTTCTTAAAACCCTCAATGCTCCCAAGGTGGAGGAGGAGGCAAATGGGCAGAGCCCTGGCAATGGTGTGAAGGTGAGGTAGGCCAGAGCTGGTAGGCCTGCACCCCCTCTTCACTGGGAGGGGTAGGAGTGTGGCGGTAGCTTCCTCCTGCTCTCAAGCTGAGGACATTCCAAGGTTGCTCTTAAAGCACTCCTTCCTTACGTGCAGCTCAAGCTGGTCCAAATACCCAGCAATGCTTTCCGTTTAAGTACACGTTTGTTGTGGAGTTAATTGTAACCATCATCGAATTTAAATTTATAGGAATTTTCTTGGCTCCGCCGCCCTTGCGCCAGATGTCTCCGTCTGTTGCAGTTAAATGTGTAAGGTTGAGAGTAGGGCTTTTGGGTGTTTTTTCTATGTGAGAAGACTGTATTGGAATTTTAATATACAGTTTTGAAGGAGGGAGGGGAGAGGAGGAGATATCAGCTCCCTCTCTTTCTCACCTTGGTCGCACTGGAGGGTGGGAAGATGGGGCTGGGCCCCTTCCCCTCAAGCACAAATGGCCAGGCTCCTCCAGACACAACAAGATTAGACTGGGGCCACCCTGATGTTTATACACTGTGTGTCCCAGAGGAAAAAGCCCCAGAGACTTGTTTTCTAAGAGGTTGGCATGGGGTGGGGCACGGGGGAAGGAGATGACCTGTGGGGACAGTTGCCACACCCACCCACATTTACTGCTCCTTTCTTCTGCATAAAGATAACCACAGACTTTTCCGTGCTTTCGGGGAGAGCACTCTAGCAGTCTCTGATCCAAATTCGTTATTTGGGGGCAGAGGTTTGGGACTAATTCTCTCATCTTTCCCCTCTCTTTGGAACTGTTCTTATGTAATTCAAAGAAAATGTTTCTGTCAGTACAATTCTGCTGCATGAAAGATACCGTGGACTGTTGGAAAAATAGGCTCCGTCGTTGTTTTTTATGACAAGGACCCCTGCAGCTTAGGTATCTGAATCTCTTATTTGTAAATGTGGTTTGGAGACAAAATTTGCCAACTGGGCTATATATATACATGCAGCCCACATTTCCCCCATATGCCCACACAGAAATCTTTTTATTTATTAGTAACTTGGTATGCCTATGGGTGCACATGAAAAGGAATGTTATTTGTAAGCTTTTCCTGTAGTATAGGGTAAACCTGACCACATGCACATCTAGGGCTCGTGTCCTTTGTGATGTGCAATCACTGGCAGTGTTCAGTGAGCGTAGGCAAGGATGCAACTGAGGGTCCTCTGTGTGTGTGTGTGGGGGGGGTGTGTGTGTGTGTGCGCGCACACACGTGTGTGTTCATGAGACTTCTCTAGATATAAGGTATTTATCCATTAGTCGTATCAAGAAATATTGGCCTGCAGGCCATGCCTCCAATAAAGTACGATGAAGATAACTGTAGAATGAACTCATTATAAAGCAAAATATTAATCTCCAAATAGTTCCTGATTTTGGAGGAAAAAAAAATAAATCCACAGCTACCACTTTCCTTGTAATGTGCAGCCCAGAAAAGATCCCCAGCTCCAGAAGGGATTTTGGAAGGATTGGTGGGGGGCGGGGGGGGGGAATTAACAGTAAAAGAAAAAGATTTCTGTGACCCAGGTGCAGGAGCCTGGCAGACTTTGTTAACCTCTAAAAATGAGGGGGGAAAAAGAGGTCTCTGTCCCCAAACAAACCCACCTTTGGGCCTCCGGGATGTCCAATCCCCCTAGCCCGTCAGGGGCACTCTGGGCTCAACCACTCCGGTAATCCCCTCCAGCCATGGCGCTGCCCAGGAACAAAAGATCCTCGTCTAGACGCCGCCATAAAGTCCCCCCCACTCCGCCCGCGCCTCTAAACCCAGTTTCATTTCGCTCTTAACGACCCAGTCTGGCCTGCCTTAGAAAACGCTTCCGCCCTAAATAGTAAACAAACCCGCAGTGCAGTGAACGGACTTGCTTGGCACCCCCAACACTCCCCAGACCCCCACTCTATTATTCTCTCGCCCCGCATTTTCCCCGTTTCTCTAGCCTTTCTCAGCTCCCAGCTCCCCAACCCCCTTTCCCCGTCGCTCCCCCCACCCCAGTAAATAAACCCTAGGCCGAGTTCAAAGTTTCCTGGAGCTAAGGAGGAATGTTGGTTGTAAAAATCCAAGTTTATAGCGCACGTGGGAGTTTACAAGGGTATTAAGTGATGTGGGCTGGGAGAGAGAGAGCACTCTGGGCCCCTCCCCCTCCCACTATGGGCTTTGGGGGTGCAGGGGTAACCTAGGGAACTTGTAAGGAGAAATGGATTGGGCCCAGCCTTGGGTTTGGGGTTTCTTTGTCACTCAGACCTCTCGGTTGCTGGGAAATGGCTATGCAAGGGCCTCGTGGAAGCTGGTTCACATAAGCCCCACCAAGTGTCTCTGAGAGAAAGCACGGGTGCTAGGTGTCCCAGATGGAGAGGATGGGGACCTCTGCTTTAAAGGAACAAGAAAGTTATAGACCAGATGTCTGAAAGGTGAACAGAGTTGGGGATACCTGGAAACTAGTTCTCAGAATGAGAGGGAGAAACTACCCAGGGACTAATTTCTCGAGTGGGGTGAAGGCCAAGAGGGCTTTGCTCACCAGGGCCAAAAAGAACTTTGAACTTCAAGGGAGTCAAGGGCGCAACCCCTTCTCTCTCCCCGCCCCTTTCAGGAATCTGCAGGGCAATTCGTTACTGGGCCAATACTCCCTCAAGGGGGCAGCCCCTGGGGTTTCCTGGAGCCCCAGGGCTGGATAATGCTGTTTGTTGAACACCCGCTTCTTTGAGCTCTCCAAACCCTGTGCACGCGACTATGCTCTTTATTATTCATATAAACCTTTGAAAAAGGCAATGCCTGGGGAAATTTTTTGAACTTTGTTTGGCATAAAAGTTTTATAAGATCCCTCCTCGTTTTTTAAAAAACTTAGTTTGGTTTTGCCATGGAATGAAATCTTAGAATTTGGGGTATGTTGAAGACAGAGGCTCTGGGGTACCGGTGGAGGCTGGTGTCTGGAGCTGCCTCACTCCACCTCAGGCAAAAAACAAGGCTTAAAGGTTGGTGTCAATCCCTTCCGTGGCCCACGGTGGACCCACCTTTGCCGCCTGCCAGCCGACAGAGACTGCAGGTCTCTGGGAGAGTCCTGTTCACTCTACTCTTAAGACACACCCTTAGAGACCCCCAAAGTTTAGACAATGTCAGCAAGACCGAACCTCCCCCATCACTCCCTCTTGTTGTCCTGCAGGCATCATTCTCTCTCTCTCTCTCTCTCTCACACACACACACACACACACACACACACACACACCCCTGCATACACCCTCAACGCACTGCATAAAGTGGAGACCCATAACCTTGACTCAGACTGCTGATTTGGGATTTGGGAGGGTGTCTGCACGCGCAGCCCCGAATCCCTGCTTCCTGAAAAGTCCACAATAGGTTTGAAGACAGAATTCAAAACGCCGAGAAATCCCTTGCCGAGAGGTTGCAGTGGTTGCAGGACCGAAGGTAAAGGATGGCCAGCAGGACTGCGGTTCAGGAGCTCAGGAAACAAAGGTGACCCACTGGACTTGCCCCCAACCTGGGACTGGCAGAACCCTGCTCCTTAATTTTCTGAGACTCCACGCCTTAAGGAAATCAAATGGACTCCCATTGGGGCTATTTTCATGTTCGGCTCCAGACGTCCACACAAAGATGGAGTGGCTTCTCCTAAGACAGGCCTGGTGGACGCGGCTCCTTGGGGCGGTGGACGTGAAGATACCTGGGCCCGGCGCTGCAGAGACCTCTCGCCAAGTCAGCAGGGACGTCCCCCGGCGCCGCTCCTCCTCTAATGGCGACTGCGGAGGCCCGGCCTCCGGCTGCCGGCGGCCCTACACTTCGCCTTGTGAGGAGCCAAGACCCAAGGCGGGAGAAGGTCAACTGCAAGCCCGGGCGGCAGGGCTGAGGAGGGATGTGGCGGAGCCTGGTGCTGTCCCTTCCCTGAGAGGAGCGCCACAGACACAGACGGGAAAGGCCAAGGGAGGAAATCAGCGGGAGAGGACAGCCTTGAGGAGGAAGGGAAGGAGCCAGGAGTATGGTGTGCAATAAGGGGAGGAGGCCAGGAGGCCAGGAGGACAACGAATTCGGGAAGAAAGAGGCAGGGTCAGGAAAAGAAGGAAAAATGAATTGCAGGGGAAAAGAAGGAAAAATAGAAACAGAAAGGAACAAATAAATAGAAAGGAGGGGAGGAGAAAGAAAGAAAGAAAGAGAAAGAGAAAGGAAAAAATAAAACAGGGATCTTTTCTCCGGAGTAAGCCGTCCCCATTACAGCCCTGGCTCCGGCTGGAAACCCGACCCACTGGGGCACCTTGGAAGCACACCATTAAAGTGGGGAGCAAGGCCTTCCCCCCTAAGACGTCCTCCCAGCCACCTCGTCTCTCCCAAAGCTTGCTTTCTGGTTTCAATTCAAGAGGCAAAGTTAAATAACCGGTCGGCTTCCGAAATGCAAGAAAGCAGTTGTGTTGGTTCAGGTGATCGGACCTCGGGGTGCGGGGCTCGCAGGAAGAATGTTTTGGGGTAAAAGTGAATATTTGTGACTCTATACACACCATTAAGCACAACTTAGGCACATGGTGCAGACGGTGAACCCCACAGCGTCTGGGTGCCAATGTATGTACAGTGTCCCACTGTGAAGGCGACTCTGACGGCCGGGCTGCTGGGGTGGCTGCGAGCGGGGAAGCCAGAAGCCCCTCCGGGCGCCCGTGGCTCCCACCTCCTCGTACCTGTCTGAAAAGCTTTTTTCTGGGCTTCTGAGACTTCTACATTTTATCTGGGATTTCCCTGCGTCCAGTTAAGCGGGGCCAAGCCCGATGTTAGCAAAAAGAAAAGCAAATCTTTCCTGCAAGTTTTGAGAGAAGAGTGATTTATCTCGGCCTCCAAAACGAGAGGAAAAACCCTGCAATTTTCACCACTGGTGTGATTGTGTGTTTTCCATTTTGCTTGACGAGATTTCAATGCACACATTTTATTATTTTTATTTTGTCCCAAAGGAGACACACTCTTCCTTTTTCTCTTCACCTTTGGAATTGCCTTAATGAGTCCTCTAACCTCTTGGGGAAACTGCGCTCATTTTCCCTGGAGAAGCCAGAGTGTTTCTGGGGCGCTTTTCACGGCTGGAGCCCGGAAAACAGCCAAAGTTCCTTTCTGTTCGTTCGCCACTCCGTTTTCCTTCTTCTGTTTTCACCCGGGGACCCCTCGTGCCCCAGACCTTGGCCTGCCCCCCGGCACCCACCGACCGTCCTGGAGTGTGTGAGGAGCACCTCCTCCAGGCCCCTAGCTCGCAGCCCCACTGGCGGCAGGAGGCCCGGCCCCCCATCCCTGTTGCCCTTCCCGTGTCCGGGTACAGGGGAGAAGGTCACAAAGAGCCAGGGCTCTGGGGGTGGGTGGGATTTGTGGGCACAGCCTGAGTCCCACGCTGGCCTGCAGCCCCTGGATTTTCACATTCCCCAAGCTGAAGCAAGAAAGGGGAGCCCCAGGGTCAGGCATAGGCTCAGGACTCTCGGCACTTCCAGAAAGTTAGGGAAATGGCTTAACAGGGTGATTCTAGCAACAGATTCCTCTTGGACCCCAATCTAGTTTCGCAGGGGCACAGGCCTGGGCGGCTTGGCCCGGAAGGCAGGGCTGGTGGGCGCCTGACGGCGGCAGCAGGCAGGACGGCCACGGCAGCGCGTGTCCTTGGACGCCAGGCCCGCGCAAGAGCACAGCCGAAATGGCCTTTGCTCGTGGCCTCGGGAGAGACCGAGCCCAAGGGGGCAGGGCTGGGACCCACCTCGGTCTGTACTTTTCCGGACCTGCACAATTGCTCTCCTTGCCCCATCTTCATCCTCATATCTCCTTAGCCTTCGCCCTCACTGGGGCAGAACCCCAAAGTCTGAAAAACCCAGTAAGTCACTGACGTCTGCGTCTGCACGGGCTCTTGTTTGGCAGTTCCGGGGTTGCTGGTATACCGCGTAATTAAAGGCAAACATTTGTCCCACCGGGGGTTCCACTTAGGCTGATGAATTTGATTTCTTTTTTCATTAATGGGCCGTGTATCATACTTCTAATTATTTCAACTTTAAACACTATTCGCTCTTGTGAGGAGGTGGGAGTTGAGGCGGGAGGCGCCTTCTCCCTGGGGATTACTTCTATTAGTGATAGTAAGGGTTCTGAAGCATCTCCATCCCTCTGCCGTGCGAGGTAATGAGTGAGTCTGGGATGGGGGTCAGGCTGGTAGGGGGAGACTAGTCCTAAGGCCAGTGATTCCACTCCTCTCCCGCGGGTTCCCCAAGCTAAGGCTGGGGGCTCTCTGGTTTTGAGAGGTAATCTGGAGTTTGTCTCCTTCACTCTCCTCCTCTGCCTCCCTCACACTCTCAGGCCAGGCGCAGCCTCTCTCTGTGAGGCTCTTGGAAACCCTTCCGCCGCCCCAGCCAGATCCCGGTCTGGCGGAGGCTCTGGTAGCTCTGTCCCGGCCCCCAGCTACTAACATTGAGAGAAAAATCAGGAAAGGCTGAGGTGACCAAGTGGCACCTGGGGGTGCCGCAGACCCCAAAACAGGGGGCAAGGGCAAGGGCCTGGGATGCAAACTCCAGGGACAGGCACACCAGGCAGGAAAATAAAGGAGACGTGAAAGAGAGGGGAGGGAACCCCCCAAAGCCATATAATTCTCAATTGCTTTGGTCTTTAATTTCATTGCCCCATAAATGAGGAAATATCAGTTCCCATACTAAATTTTTATCCCCGGCTGATAAATATGACGGGGAATTTTCGTTGGGTCCTCGTAAAAGCGAACAGTTTCGATCAGACTGGTGGGGAGAGACTTATGCAGATAATACAAACAGAGTGGCCATAAAGTCTCTGTCATTTCCCTCGGGGTGGGTGGTGGGACAAATGGCTCCCTGCATTGACCATTGCCCGGCCTGTCCCAAGTCTCCTTCGGGGCCTAAACAGGCTAACCTTGCCCCGGCCAACCCCTGTGCCGAGCCCGCGGCGACCCCTGCAAATGAAAACACAAAACCATCTCAAATCCGCCCTGGCTGGCCCTGCAAGAAATTCACACGTTACGGACGTCCTTCCAGTTTCTCGGGGTTCGGGGACCTCTGCGCCTTTCCTCTGGCCCCGTGGATGAGAGAATCCCGCGATTTCTTTATGAAGTCCCCTTCCAGCAGCCGCGGGCTTGGGTTTCCCTGCAAGCAACCCGGCCCCTCACTACTCCACGCCAGGGCGCGCGGAGCTGCAGCCCCTTCCCCGCCAGGATTCGGCCCTTCGGGAAAGTAAACCGCAGGCTTCGTACAGGGGAAAATGCGGGGCGACCGGAAAAACAAGTTATTCTCCGGATTCCGTTTCCTAAGGAAGGCGTGGAGAGTTTAGTTCGCTTTGGAAGAAAGGCGATGGAGAAACGGAAAGAACTATTTGAAACATACCTTGCCCTTTATTTCTCGCTTCCCTTTATTAAAAAGTAACCACAAAAATAGACTCGTCCTTCTTCTCCTTTCAAAAATGCCCTCAGCTCATCCACTCTGCAAATTCTCTGGGTCAGATGTTGTCACGCGTCTGGTGTCCTGGTTTCCTATATGATACGTGACTCCCCCAAACCACGTGAGGGCCGGCGGGTTCCCTCTTTTTACTCTGGGAGTAGTAGCCGTTTGAGTGGGGGCAAGGTCAATCGGGAAGCAAGGGCCGCCAGCGCCTGGAGCAAAGCAGCCTAGCGGACCCCAAGGCCAAAGCCTTGCTAACCCTGAGATAGTCACCCAGGAGCCGCCCTCCCAGCCAGGCCCAGGCCGCACTTCCAGGTCGGGGAACCGTGCCTCTGGTCGCTGGCTTCCTCCTCCCCTGCCCTCTAGAACCTCTCAGAACCTTCTTTCCCCCAGCAGCCCCGAAGTGATCCTGACCCCCTCCCTGGCCCACACCATATACTGGAAATTCCTTGTTAACCCCCACACGGAACTTCGAATTCAACCAATTTCTAGGACGGGCGGTCCCCGAACTGAGCTCTCTGCCCCAAAAGCCAGCCCCAACGAACTAGGACGCAGGAGAGCAGAAACTTTAGTACTGTTTGGGATTCCTTAACTTTTCTCCCTTCCTCTGCTCACTGGAGCCCTTCCCTCCAAACCTCACCCCACTCCCAACCCAAGAGAAGTGGGGGCGGGGGCCAAGGAGAGTAAAGGGGAGGTGAGGAGAGGGGAAGAAGTACCTGAATCGTGTCTTGACCTTTTAATTTGAATGACTGTTTTGAGCCCCGAGTTGTTGCCTCTCTCTCTCTCTCTCTCTCTCTCCCCCTCTCTCTCGCATTTCCCCCTCTCCCCAGAAGTTACAGTCTGGTTCCTGGATAAACAAACCCCATTCTCCCTAGAACCCCCCTATCCCTCTCCAACCCCTCCTGCCCCTGCCGCCCTGGGGGCGCTTCCTTTGTTCGCGGGGAAGGGCTCCGGCGCCCCTACCCCGAGGCGGCTGCTAGGTGGCGCTGTTACTCCACGCTGCGCGCTCCGCCTGCCGGCAACTTGACCCCGCTGACGTCACGGCCGTCTGAATCATCAAGGCCATTTTCAAATCCCATTGGTCTAGCCGTCACATGGTGAGGACTGAATGCGCGGATAATTATGGAGCTGATATTTCCCCCCCTCCCCTTCTTTTCCCTCCCGCCCCTCCAGCCGCCCCCCCCTCCCGGATGGGGAAAAAAAAAGATGTCAGCTCCTCCGCTGTAGTATTGCTCCTTAAAAACCCCTCTCTCTGAAAATGACATGCCCTCGCAATGTAACTCCGAACTCCTATGCGGAGCCCTTGGCTGTGCCGGGCGGAGGAGAGCGCTATAGTCGGAGCGCAGGCATGTATATGCAGTCTGGGAGTGACTTCAACTGCGGGGTGATGAGGGGCTGCGGGCTTGCTCCCTCGCTCTCCAAGAGGGACGAGGGCAGCAGCCCCAACCTCGCCCTCAACGCCTACCCGTCCTACCTCTCGCAGCTGGACTCCTGGGGCGACCCCAAAGCGGCCTACCGTCTGGAACAACCTGTTGGCAGGCCGCTGTCCTCCTGCTCCTACCCACCTAGTGTCAAGGAGGAGAATGTCTGCTGCATGTACAGCGCAGAGAAGCGGGCGAAAAGTGGCCCCGAGGCAGCTCTCTACTCCCACCCTTTGCAAGAGTCCTGCCTCGGGGAGCACGAGGTGCCCGTGCCCAGCTACTACCGCGCCAGCCCGAGCTACTCCTCGCTGGACAAGCCGCCCCACTGTGCCGGAGCCAACGACTTCGAAGCTCCTTTTGAGCAGCGGGCCAGTCTCAACCCGCGCACAGAACATCTGGAGTCGCCCCAGCTCGGTGGCAAAGTGAGTTTCCCTGAGACCCCCAAGTCCGACAGCCAGACTCCCAGCCCCAATGAAATCAAGACCGAGCAGAGCCTGGCGGGCCCAAAAGGCAGTCCCTTGGAGAGTGAAAAGGAGCGTGCCAAAACCGCGGACTCCAGCCCAGACACCTCGGATAATGAAGCGAAAGGTAAGGCCGCCTGGGCCGTGGCCCGGCTGGGGCTTCCTGGCCGCGACGGGGGAAGGGAGAGGGTTGGGCCGAGGAGGCCCGAGACTGTCTTGGGAATGCGACCTGGGCTTGCGACTTGTGTCTGCTGAGCGCCAGGCCGGTGGCGCGTCATTTGGCTAGGGGAGGTAAGCGGCGAAGTGGAGGTGCGCGGCAGGCAGCAGCCGTGGCGCAGAGACCCGGGAGTAGTGCGCACCGCCGACTGCGTGCAGGCGCCCTGTGCTGCCCGGGGCGAGTGACCGCTCCCTGGCGCGTGCTGGCTTTGGTTTGCCTGCTCTACGCAGTTGTCCGGGGGCGGGGGGGTTCCTGTCTGCCGCTCAGGTCAGAAGCTTGGAAAAAAGCTTAAAATGGCGATCTTGGGCCAGGGACAAGGGAAGGTTGGGGAGAAAGGAGATTTCGCTTTACTGCGTTTTCCCAGTTGAAAATTGTTTCCTGCGAAGCGCTATTTGTTGTTCGTGGGTCTTACTTGTGCGTTTGATTTAGGCTCCTGCGGTTTTGGGCTTCGGCCGGGGCCTCGGGCTGCGGGGCTGGGGCCGGAAGGGGTGGAGGTGGAGGGCTGCCCGCCACGTCCTTCCTCCCCCAGACGCCTAGGTTGGGTATGGCGTTGGAAAGGGGCATTTGGAAATGTTGTAAGATTTTTGTCTCCCTTTACATTTTTTTCTTTTAGTGTTTCCTAGTTAAATGAAAAAAATTTTTTCGTTGGTTTCCAAAAGCAGCTTACAAATAAGTGGCTGGGAAATTTCTGTGTGCATGGCAAGCGGGTTTCTCCTGAGAGTGTGGCTTTAGTTGGATTTCATTGCGATTGTGGTCGGAGAGAGAAAGCCTAGCCAGAGTTCAAGCTCAGGGTTCAAGATTCATTTCTGCTCCAGGAACTGGGAGCCTTCACTACCTTTCTTTGACACCTGGAAAAAGAATGTGGAGGAAACAAGAGTGAGTGGAGTGTGGCGATGGAGACGGACTTTCCCTGAAAAGTTGGAGCTAAAAGCATCATAAAAGGCCCAACTGGAAGGGATGGAATAAAGCTGCTCCCCTTGGCACTGGCTCCTGGAGGCTGAATACGAGTTTAAGAGGGGCTCGGTGGGGGTAGAGGCGGATGGATTAGTGAGAGCCGAGGGGATTGGGGGCAGCCTGGATCCTGTGATGCTTTGTATATGGATGCAGGCACACGCATGCCTGGCGGCGACCTGTGTTACACTCACACCTCTCTCCCATGCCCTGCGCACACTCCCGCATGCCCGCTTACACATGCACATGCACTCTTTTGGCGGGCAAGGGCAGAGCCTCACCCTCTTGGATCTTCTCTTCAATGATGGCCTTGGCACATCAGCTCAGGGAGACCCTGGCCAGAAGATGAGGTGTGTTCATGAGACTGAGGGAGAGAGTGAGGCACACACACCCACAGAGCCTTCATTGGGGCACATGTGCAACATGAAAGTTTAATTTTACATCCTTTCCCCAGACCCTGGACTTGGTTAGGGTGCAGATTTAGAGTAGGAAAAGCTGTGTTCTAGCCCCACCAAAGCAAAGTCAAGGTTAACAAGTCCGTGTCCTAACTTGATCTGCCCGCATTATGGTAAGCTCCCCTTTCTCTCCTGCCCTCCCCACGACAACCTAAGCCCTCCCAGCCCGACTAATCCCTCTCAGTCTGCACTTTGCCTCCCCCTCTCCCATGCTGGTGTCTCCTGTCAGGCCAGCCTTCCCCATTTGTAATTGCGCCCTTCCCTCCAAAAGCCAACAACCTCAATAAGAAAATAAAGAGGACAGCGCTGGATGTGGAGAGCCTTTGAGCAATTTGGCAGGAGCCTGCAGGTGCAGAGGTGGGAGCAGAATTAAGGACATTTGGATGTTTCAAACCACGGCTGCAGATTTGCATTTTTCTGGTGCTTCCTGGTTCCCTTAGGACCCTCGTCCCATTTTCCCATCAAGATAAGATCCAGGAACCTGTCCGTTTCATTTGGGATAGGGGGGACATAAAGCGCAGAGCCATCAGCAGAGTCCTTTGCTGGGTGCCCTCTCCGGTCTCCGGACTCGGGGTCTTTCCCTAGAAAACATGGCCAAGGTCTCTTCCGCTGTTTGAGGAGTAAGGCCTGTCCATTTCAGCAAGACTGGAGTCCAGGGAGAGAAGCTGTTGATAAGACAATGGGAAGTACACCCTATGCTAATAGTAGCTCCTTATATCCACAGACATGTGTCTATATCTGTGTGCATGCATATATGTGTAGGAGTGTGGGTCTGCAGGAATGGATGCATACGTGCAGGCATACATGCAGGCATACATAGGCTAGGCAGGAGATTTCCAAGAGGCTGCATTTCCTCAGGCTCTCTCTGTCCCCTTGACCTGAGGTCCTAGGGCCAGGGCAGTTGTCTGTGGACCACTCAGCTGTTGCCCCTGATCTGCTGCCTGCACAAGCTCCCCTACCTCAGCTACTCGCACCTGGGGGAAATGGCCAGGAGAGAAAGAGCTGGCAATGGGGGATCGAATGGGCTGGTGCTGCTCTTTGGCACTTCGGGTGGGAGCAAGGGCGGAAGGTCTGGTGCAGGGACAACTGCAGTGGCCTCTGGCTGCAGAGACTGGGGTGACATCCCTCCACTGAGTTAAGAGGGTTCAAAGCTCTCTGGGAGTTGCTCAAAACAGTAGGGTGGACTCTGCAACCCAGCCTGGAGCCTGGAAAGTGCTTTTCTTTCTAGAGTTTTCCAAAACTGGAATGGAACAGAGAGGAGGGAGGGCCTAGTGAGGTTTCCAGTGCCCACCAAGGGTCAGCAAGAAGGAAAAGCAGGAGTACTCAGAATCTGCTAGGTCAAGGTGGATGGGGGTAATTTAAATTTAAAACACGTTGGAAGCAAGAATCTTCTGTCCTTCTCCTCTGTAAGTCCAGACCCCAAAGAGATCCTAAGAGCCCTGAGCCCAAGAGGACCCCCACCAGCCAGGCCTGTGGGGCGAAAGCAGCTCCACTGTGCTCGGTCAGACGCCCCACAGCAGGCTGGCAAAGCCTGCAGCAAGCTGGAGGGTTTGCCTCTTCAAGGGATACTTATGTAAATAATGTTATTTTTAACAGAGGAGATAAAGGCAGAAAACACCACAGGAAATTGGCTGACAGCAAAGAGCGGAAGGAAGAAGAGGTGCCCCTATACTAAACACCAGACGCTGGAATTGGAGAAAGAATTTCTGTTCAATATGTATTTGACGCGAGAGCGCCGCCTGGAGATTAGCAAGACCATTAACCTTACAGACAGACAAGTCAAAATCTGGTTTCAAAATCGCAGAATGAAACTCAAGAAAATGAACCGAGAGAATCGGATCCGGGAACTGACCTCCAATTTTAATTTCACCTGAGCGTGCCGCCTCCCCTCCCTCTCCCCCTGCTCCCCGCTCCTTCCTTTCCCCGCCCCTCCTCCTTTTGTGCCTGGTGGTATATTTTTTTCTCCTCCCTGAGTATAAATGCAACGCGTCTGCAAAAAAAAGGCAAAGACCTCAGACTCGCCTTCCAAGGGACCAAGGGTTCGTGCTGCGAAGATGCGTCTACCTAAAGCATGAGAAATGGGGTGCTGGGTTTTGGGGTGTGGTATGCCCGCATCGACAAGGGTGGGAGTGTGGCTGGTGTGTGTGTCAACCCCTCACTCACCCATGCACTGACACACAGCATCCTGTTTTCCATGCAAACTTAAGGTCTAATCCACCCGATCAGAGGGGGGAAAAGAGGAGAAAAATCAACCAGAGTAGGTCTGTAATCTCGCAGAGCACAGTCAGAATCACTTATTCCTCGCTGCATTTCCTCCTTAGAATACTAGACATTTTGGAAAGTTGGGCTAGTGTTTGTGTGTTTGTCCGTAGCCCCCAGCGCCTCCACCAAACCCTCTCCGTGTCTCTACCTCCCAGTTGCTCTGAGAATCTGCTTGAAGTCTCGTATTTGTACTGCTTTCTGCTTTTCTCCCATCCTCCCAGCACCCTCACATCCCCCATTCATTGACATCTCAGAAATTCCATACAGAGGACCTAAAAAATTAAAATTAAAAATAGACCATAGTGAAGCAAAGACAGAATGCCCCCCCCCCACTACCACCCTGTCCCTGTCTGGCAGTTGTGTTATTTAAAGATATTCTGTATGCTGTATCTTTTGCATGTAGTTTCCTTAATGGAGAAAAAAATCCTAATAAATTTCCAGACTCATAATTCTGAAATGGGTGGTTTTTTTTGTTTGTAGTGTTTTTCAGCGACACCCCCCCTCCCAAAGAGGCTGAGTGTGTGGATATGTGTGTTTTGTGTTTGACTCATCTCCTAGAGCCTTTCTAGAATGTCTCTTGGTGGGTTTAATGTAAGTGAGAGACCATAACGTTGATTTAAATATTATCCAGGTGACCACAATAAGTCAAGGTCATAAAACAGTAATGTCAGGACGGTCTTGGTGCGCGCGAGAGGTGGATTTTATGATCTGCAAATATAATGTGGTGCTGCAGTAAAAGATGCATTTAAAGGTGACTGGAGGAGGGAAAGAGGCAGAGAGCAAACTGCAATCTTGAGGAGCAGATGGATCTGATTGTCTGGGGTGCTGGGCCAGGCGCACCCCCACCGCTGCTGGGGGGAACCCCAAGAGCTCCCCACCTATCCAAGGAGAGGAATAAACTTAACCACCGGAGGGGGACGAGGAGCTCAGCCACCTCACCTCAACAGCAGCAGCAGAAGCGCCGGCAGCGGCAAGAGCAGGAGGCGGCGACAAGGTAAGGGAAGCGGTTTCTTGTTCTTCTCTTGGCGGCAGATGGGGGACTGGCGGTGTCCCTAGGTGCCCGGTGCGTGGCGGGCAAAACAGGGAGGAAGGTATTTGGGGCATCGGAGCTCGCTGCGAGCCCAGGCTTTCCTGTGGCCGTGCGCGCGGTGCAGGGCAGTGGCTCTGAGCGTCCTCTCCTCCCCTCCTCGGCCCGTTGCGGTGGGGTTTTGCAATTAAAGGGGTAAATTGGTGATTTTTGGCTTCTTTCTCTATACTGGCACTGAGGGTCGCCTCGAGGTTGACACATGGGTCTAGTTGTCGCTCAGTCTGGTTGTCTGCTGAGAGGAGCAGAGGGAGGGTGAGTTAGAGAAGGTTGGAGCCTGGAGCTTAGGTTTTTCTGCTTTCTGCTGGATTGGATGTGAGCTTTATCCAGGCTCTTGGTCCCCACACTCCCTAGCTGTGGGGCTTTGCCAGGCAAGTGGCCTGACTGGAAGAGGCTCTGGAGCACAGGCTCTGTGGTTCGGCCACCCATAGACACAGGCAAGCCCAAGTCAAGCTGAGAAAGGGAGAGGATCTCGGGGGGAATCTAGGAGGAGAGCTCAGCAAAGCCAGATGGACAGGAAAGGAGACCCAGCTCCAGCTTGGAAGGACACTCCAGCTTCCCCCAGGGCCAGGGCCAGAGGCAGGGGAATAGGTCCACTGTGATGCGGGGGGCGGAGCGGGGGTTGGCAGCTGGGGGTCCCATTTCCCCAGAGTTTCCCTGAGCAATTTGCTTAGACCAGGAGCTGATGAGGCAGTCAGACCCCCTACCCACCCAGCCACCCAAAATCTACTCTCTAGTCCTCAGGGAGGTTGTGGGGGCGGAAAGGGGGACGGGGCTGAATTTCTTCCTTCCCCAACCCCCTTCCCTTCTCCTCCTGATAGATGCAAAGCCGAATCTCCCGCCCTGCGTGCTCAGCTGATCTGTGGCTTAGGTAGTTTCATGTTGTTGGGATTGAGTTTTAAACTCGGCAACAAGAAACTGCCTGAGTTACATCAGTCGGTTTTCGTCGAGGGCCCCAACCCACCTATCCAGCTATGTCCCTCCACAGGGGGACTGCCCCACAGCCCCCTCCCAGGTAGGGCACAGTGGGGACAGACTGAGAAGGGCAAGCTGTGAGTGGGGCCACAGGGCAAGTCTGAGAACCCCACTGTGTGCCATCCACTCCTCAGCCTGTCCCAGTCCCTGTGGCTGGGGAAGAGGAGTTTCTCCTGGAGCTATTGTTTCTTGGGCTCAGCTGATGGGGACAGACAAAGAAGGTCTCCAGCCAATTCCAAGGAAAGTCAGGAATTTGAGTAAGAGTTGGCTGGATGGGCCAGCTAGGGTGGGGCAAGATCCTTTGGAGAGAGAAGAGCACTGAAGGAGAAGGGAGTCTGTGGAAGAGCTAGTTTCTCTCACCTGTCACTTCCAAGGACAAGCTATGCCTCCAGACGGCTGGGGCTAAAGCTTCTTCTTAGAAAAGTGGGGTGCCTTGGGGGGGACCCATCAGTTGGGGAACTTGTAGTGCCAGCTCAGCCATATCTCCTTCCCCTTCTATAACTCCATTCCCAGGAGAAGGACACATTTATGGTGTTAGTAGGTTAGAGGAAAGCCATCAAGTCCAAGTAGAAACCCCCCCCCCCACACACACACACACATATCCTACTGGGAAACATCAGGGCAAGAACCTGGCTCTGGTCTCTGTCTGTCTGTGGCCCATAGGCCTTGGTCTGTTGTGTCCGTGGCTGTTAGGCAGCTGCTTGTCTTTGCGCTGTATGGAAATGTCTGGGTGAACCGAGGCTGCCAGCGCCCACCACTACCATAGTGTTGGGATGGTTGTTGGCTGATGCCAGGGGGAGGAGGGGAGGATAATGGGGTGAGGGGAAATCTGAGCAATGTGAAACTTTGCAACGCTTCTTCCTCTCCCTTCTCCTCCCCCCATCCCTGCCCCTGGTCCCTCAAATCTGGCCCTGATTGCTAGACAGACGCTTTCAAAAGAGGTTTCTCTGCCTGCGGAAAAAATGGGGGAGTCAAGGAGAGTTGGGAAATACACTCCTGTTCTCAAAGAGACTGGGAAAGAGAATGCCAAAAGGAGAAGGACAGGTTCTTGGTTTTCTTTGCAATTATTATGATTATTAAAACATTATAAACTTTCAAACAGGGAATAAAATCATGTCCCTGTAACATAAGAGTATACATGGAGTTCCATATTCTTGCAATTGCCTGCTGGGGGATATATGTAACCTTGTATGAGTGTGGATCGCAGCTTCTACATCTCTGTCTCCTCCAGGATGTCTCAATTCTCCTGTATACAAGGGCTGTCTGGGAAAAAAATCCAGCCATAAATGCCTCTATTTTTCATATTACATGGCTGGATACTTTCTGGACAGGTCTCGTATATTTACCTGAATACTCATTTATTTTTCTCTCTCTTATACAAAGAGGTTTCTTTTGACCCCAAGGAGGCTAGAGGAGAAAATGAGAATAGAGCTTCTCTTCTCCCCTTCTGAATTTGTTAGTTTGTCTTTCTGTCTGTCCCTCAGCCTTTTGTAGGGGGGAAGAAAATCTCTTCCCTTGGATGGAAATGCTCACATCTCTCTATGGCTCCCCAGAAAATGGAGAGGTTTTCAGAGAGGAAGGCTAGCTAGTGTGAGGCAGGCAGGGGCACCCCAGGATTTGGAGCTCCTAGCAGTCTCTGAGTTTTAAGGCTGTCAGAAGCACCGGGCCAGCTGGAGTGAAGGGAGTCCCAGGCAGGGGCCGGGGGCTTAGGAGTGACTGGCTTGGAGACAGGGTCCCTGATGGGCCGAAATTCACCAATGAACGACTTCTGCGCTCTGGGTCTGTCTGCCCCCATTTTTGTTTCAGAGCCTGAGGGCTTATGGGGGAGGGTGTCCACAGAGCCGTGACTTTGGGTGTACCCCCAAATCCTGGAGAATGGGGCAAATTCTCATAGGGCCAAGGTGAGGGCCAGTCTGGTGGCCAGCGTCCACCCCAGGGTTCTGGGGCCATGGATCATGGCTAAGGCGGTGGTGATTATTTATTCGCTTCACTGGAAGGGAGTCTTCAGAAGAAACAGCATGAAGAGGAGGGAAAAATTATCTCTCTCGTCTGAGGATATTAAGATGGATTTTTATTTCTTAAAGAACCCTCCCCGCCGAGAGCGCATAAGCGTAAACTTAATATATGCTTCGCAGTCCAACTCCAGAAATCGCAATAAAAGTTAAAACCTCCCCTACTGGTTTTTTTTAATTATGATATGAGAGAAAGAGGAGCAGGATTTATAGAGCTGAACTCTCCGCGTGTGAGTGTTTAAGACTTGTGGGAGAAGGAGGAGAAGGCGAGAGCTCGCTGAGGAGAGCCTTGGTCTCTGCGATATCTCGGCGGCTGCGGGGGCTCCTGTTCAGCCCCGGCCGATCCTCTGTGGCCTCCCTGGGACCGTGGCTCCCCAGCACCCTCCGTCTGGGCCCACGGCCTGGCCTCGGCACGGAGATGCATTCCTTCTCGGGAACAGGTGAAAAGCGGCGGCGGGGGAGACGCGGGGCTGAGGGTGGGGGCGTCAGGGCACGGGCTTTGTGTGGGTCCCGTGCTGAGCAGGAGGTTCGCAGCCTGCGGTTGGACGGCAACCCGAGTGCGGTCCGGCGGGCGCCTTGGCTGGGAACGGTGTCCGGGCTGGGCGCGAGAGCACGGACAAGGTGGATTGCGTGTGGACTTTGGCCAGATCGAGCGGAGCGGGCTCCGGGCAGAGGCCCGCAGCGCGGCGGGCAACCGGATGTGGAATCTGTAGAAAGGACCTTGAGGTCTGAGGGGTGTTTGGGCTGCCCGGGGCGGCGGCCCAGAGTGTGCAGCACGCAGTGCGCGGGGCGCGGCGGTCCGCGTGGGCCAGGCAGCAGGCCCGGCACACCTCTGCGGGGGCAGGGCCGAGGCCAGGACGTGAGAACCAAGCTGACCCAGGCTCAGAGCATGAAAAATAAAAGCAGTGACGGGTCTGTCTTTCTTGGGCACCTAAGAAAGTCCTTTCTTTTTTCTTTCGGAGATACCTGGATTGGGTCCAGAACAGGTTGCCCGCGGGAGGGCTCCGCGAGCAGCAGCGCGCGAGGGAGGGAGAGAGGGAGGGAGGGTGAGACTGAGGGAGGGAGGGAAGGAGGGCGGGCAGCGGCGGCTGCGGTGGCCCGGGCTTCCCTCCCCCGGAGGGAGGCGGCTGCCCTGCATCTGTGGCCATGGGGAGCCAAGGAGCAGGTAACGGAGGCGCTTCCCGAGGCGGGATTGGACGAAGCCAGAGGACCGAGTCTTCCGGGTCTCTGCCCAACGCCCTGGAGGGAGAAGAAGGTAGGGAGATCCGCGCCCGCCGGCCTGGCAGAGAGGCCTCGGGGAATGTTGAACCTGTATTTGATTTCAGGCTCACACTCATGTTGTGAGTCTTGTCTGCCTCCGGAGATGCGGGTTGCCTGTCTGTTTGTCTGTCTGAAACATCCCAAACCCTAAGGTGTCCTTTCAAAGTCTGAAAAATTCGAGAAAATTCGTCGAAATGTGCACTTTCATTCATTGGCTTCTCTGCAACCCAGCGGGGCTGGTTGCTGCGCCCCCAAGTTGAAAGGGAGCTTGCCTCCAGCCTCCTGGAAGCCTGATCCTCTGATTCCCTCCGCCGTGGGCTGAGTTCTGGCGCCAGGTTCGCGGGTTGCCCTGAGGTTGGAGGCTAGACAGCTTCCAGTCGCGCAGGGAGGGCGGGGGAGAGACTAGCGGCTCTGGCCCCTTAATTGTACTTCGAACCCGTATTGTCTCTCCTTTCGCCACCTCCGCTTCCTCAGTCTGGGCTCCAAAGTCACTGCAAATTTCCTTGCGACACACACATCACACAAGGATCAGGTAACAAGGCGCCCAGGGCTATGGGGGCTCCAGGCAAAGAACACCGCTAGCTCTGGGGCCCTCCCTCCTGCCACTCCCCAGGCTGGGAAACCAAACCGGTTGGGGGAGCCGGAAATAGCCCCGTTTGCTGCCGGGCGGCAGGGCAGGGGGCCGGCCGCAATGCAGGCCGTGGCGTTGAGAGGGCCACGTTCACAGGCCCTAGGGGTTTCATCCCTGCTGGGCTTAGGGGCCTGAGTCCTGGTATGTGGGGATCCCGGATACCCACCTGGGGTGGGGGCAGGACGCGGGTCTCCTCGCGGCAGGCCAGGAAAATTCAGTTTCTGCTTCTAGCGCAGGCCTTAGCAAGGAGGAGTGGTGTGTGGGTGTGTTTTTCCCAACAAAGAGGGATCAGGAGAGAGAAGGGGGAAAGTAGAGGGGAACCGGGGAGGGGGGCGGGGAGGGGGAGAGGGCAGCGGAGAGGTGAAATGAGCCCATTTCAGGGGGAGAAGGAAAATGAAAGCAAATGGAGCACGGCCTCCTCCGCACGGGCGGGTGCGGACGAGCCCCCGAGCGGGCTCCCTGACTGCGGCGGCTGGGATGGCCCACTGGGGGCACCCGGGAAAGCCTGTTTTAAATTTAATCCGAACTTGACGGTGTGGATTGAACCAGAGGGAATTTAAATCACTAAAAAGGAGGCCCAGGGCAAGGGGAGGGGATGACTCTAACCTGTCAAGTCTTTCTGTCTGTCTGTCCTTCCTATGGTGGTGCTAGCTTGGTTGTGGTCGCAGCTGCCCAGGTTTGAGGTGGTGGAGTAAGGGTGTTCCTCCCCTTTAGGGGGCTCTCCTGTGCGCAGTGAAATCTTTTGGGATTGGAGGGAAGCTCTAAGAACCAGAGTAAATGCAGAGCTGCTGGCTAAAGCTGGGGTTCCCCCTCCCTAACAGGGACTCCCGATGGCCCTCTAGTCTCTTGGGTTTTCCCAATCTGCGCTGAGGAAAACTGGGGGGAATGGTGGGTGTGAGTGGAAGCCTTGGAATCTGGCAGGAGATTCAGCAGGAGTAACTGAAGCTAGGAGGACAAGCCCCTCTTTCTTGGCGCCTCCACATCCTTGTACCCCCATACCTACAGGCCTGGATTTGGGGGGAGCCTAAAGGTCTGCTTCAGAGTCCTAACCTGTCACCCCACCTCCAAGTGCAAAGAATGGGGATACAAGCCACATGCAGTTGTGGAACCCCAGGGACCCTGGCCTGGTGAACTCAGGGGCTCCCAGCCTCTTCCAGCCCCCCTCCCCAAGGCTTCCTCTCTCAGCAAGGCCTTGGCAAAATTGGGCATTGGTGGGGAGGGGGCTGTGGGCGAGGCCTACTTCCTGATCCACAGCTGTGCCTATGTGAGAGTGGGGAGGGTCTGAGTTCACGCCCTGAAACGAAGGCGACAATCTCCCCTCAGTTTCACGGGAATTTGATGGCAGCAGGGAGTGTGGGTTGAGTGATTCTGGCTGCCCCGCTGCTGCCGCCTCTGCTGGGTGGGCAGGCTGCTCAGGAGTTGAAAAGAAGGCAGTGGCCAAAGGAGATAGGAGAGAAAGGAACGTCGTCTCTTTACAGCCACTATGTCTGAGGGGCTCTCCCAAATAGTAGAGGCCCATCAAAGAGGGTCTTTAAGGGGTATCTTTTTTCTAGGAAAACTGGGGTTGGGGCATATGAGCCCTGTTGCCTAGCAAAGACGCAAAAGAAGAGCAGGGCGTAAAACCTTCTCCTTCAGTCCTGTCTTCTTTGCTCCTTAACTAGAGCATGGCTCAGCCCCAGCTGCTTGGGTGACTGCCTGGCCTGAAATGGGGTTCTATATCCCAGAGGCCTAGTGTACCCACAGGATCAGGTCGCCCGGGAGGGGCAGGAGAGGAGGCCTCTTCATCCTTTGTGTCCGGACAGAAGTGGCCGCTGCGCCTGAGCCGGTCCCCGGCAAAGGCCCAGCAAGCGAGCGGACTGCACAATGCCACGGCTGCTCCGCCAGCTCTCACCCTACCCCATCCTGCCTGCCTATCACCGCCCTTCCTCCCTCTCGCTCTCTGCATGCTTTCCTTTCCCTGCTCCCCTCTCTCTTCATTTTGCCTCCCGTTTTTTCATTTCCCCCCTCTCTTTTTCATTTTAATTTCCCTCTGTTCCCTCCCTCCCTTCCTTCCTTCTTCCCTTCTTTCTTTCCTTCCTTCCGTCCTTCCTTCCTCTGTATGGGCCTCGTGCTGTGTTTCACTTGTTCTGTCTCAGGCTGTCTCGGGCTCATTCTCTCTCAGGCTCTGTCCCCTGAAGTCCTCTTGGTTACAGTCTGGCCCCGGGCCTGCCAAAGGTTACGTGTCTCTGCCAGCAGCCACCCAAGAGCTGGGCTGGGTCCCCAGCCACCAGGGCTGAGATGCTTGGAGGTGCTGAGGGTTTGGAGAAAGCCTCCGCACAGGGACAGGAATGTCCTGTATTTTCCCTGTAGTAGTGAGGAAGAATTTTTGATTGACAGCTAACCCGACTCCATCAAAGCCAAAGAGATATTCTGTTTCTTGTTGTAATTTGGATTTTACAGACCAGTCCATTCTGGGAGAGGGGAAAGATAATCGGAGCCGAGGGTGAGGAGGCTGAGGCCCTGGGGTTCTCCTCTCCCCAGCCAGGCACTTCTCACATCCCCCAGTGCGTCGAAATCCCAGCCCCGCTTGACCGAAAAGGAAAGAACTAAGAGGGAGGAGGAGCAGGGGCTGGGGAGGGATCCTGGAAAGCTGGGGTCAGTGCTTCGGACCTCAGATCTACCCTTCCCCCCCCCCAACTTTCCACCCTCACACACACATACTACCTTCTCTGGTACACTTCTCTCTAGCCCCTCTCCACCCCAGAGGAGACAGGTTGACATAAGTGTAGGAGAAAACCAGCCTGGGCCTCCACCCCTGGCATTTGCTCCCCTCCTGGGGACAGGAGTGGGAAAGAAGGGCAGGCATCCCGGGTCTGGAAAGCCTCGTCCTTCCCTGCTGCCTCAGCCTGCATCTTAGCCTCAGCTCATGCCTGTTTCCCCTAGCGAAAACTGGGACTCTTCCTTTCTGACCATGAAATTGCACCCCTCCTTCAAGCTTGCTCCGCCATGCCTAGGGTGCATTTGCCTCTAGGGGTACCACCTGCCCTTCCCCCAACTCCAGCCAACCTCCCTGCCCCCTCTTTTGCACCCACCCTGAGAATTTCCTGCTTGCCTAAAGCCCACCTTTACTAAACCACATAGTACAGTTTGATGGAAAGCAGAGGGCTGGGCACAGAACCCCAAATTCAAGGAGGAGGGTAGCAACCAACTTATTGGGGGGAGGAATCCAAGTTGTCTGATCTTACCTACACACTGCCCCTCCAGAATTCCTGTGTCCGACCCCAAAGAAACTGCTTTCTCCCATTCCTCAGTTGCTTTTTTCCCGTTCCAAAAACAGCCTACAATTTTATTTAATGAAAGACACATTTATGAACAATCAAATGATCCTCATAAAATTTTTATTGAAGGACGTAAAAACAAGCTACTTGCCCACGACCGAGGTCGTTCTCTTGCCTTGCCCGCTTTCACCCTGGCTCTCTGCAGACTGAAGGCAGGGGTGACTTCTTTGGGGGGGGGCAGGGTGTTGCAGAGATGGAGTTGGGGGCAAAGGAGGGTGAACAGGAACATGGGATGGGGATGCCCCACTTAAATTGTGTAGATCTCTCCTCCACTTCTTCAAGCTGGCAAAGAAAAATAGATATAGACAATAAATTTAAAATAAAGACTCTTGCATATCTGTGCCAAAGCAAAGAGAGGTCTTCTGATGATAAAGGTGTATGAGGTCCAGAGGTCCTACCCCTCCCACCCGCGGACCACCTTCCCTGAGCTGCTACCCCAGATTTGGGGGGCTGAGTTGGCCAGTGGCAGAAGGACTTTCCCCTTTCCCTCATTCCCTCCCTCCACCCCAGCTTCCCCAGTCCCCTCCCACCCTCCCTCTCTCGCTGCTGCTGCTGCTCCTGAAAGAAATACATACATACACACTATTTAAAAACGCATTTTTAAAAGCCACGTTCCGAACTGACAATCGCTGATCTCGGCTCGCGCAGAGACTGCGGGAGCGTCGGGGCCGACAGAGACGGATTACGTCAAGAAATAGTTCCTCCACCTACCTCGGCGGCCTCTGCACCCCTGCGGGGCTCCCGCGCCCAGCTCAGCCCTGGGGGTCCGGGAACCCTGGCTTCAGGGACTGGCATTTTCACCCCATTAAGAAATCCTCCTGGGGTTGGGGGCGGGAGGCCAACTGCTTATGGTAGACATGGGCAAGGGGGTTCTTTGATGAGATACGAGTTGTCCTGAGGGGGTGGCAGATGCCTTGGGTCCACAGTTCGGAACCCCCAGGAAAGCGCAGGTCGCGGGGATCAGCAGAGAAGGGTGGGAGAAGTGGGGGGGGGAAGCAAGGAAAAAAAAGCCCCTGCGCATTGATCCGCGCCGTATTTTTGGGTAAATACGATCACGTGGGGGCCGGGGAGCCAATGAGCTGCAGGGAAAAGGCTGGAAAAATAATTACCTGCCTTGATTGTTCTGTGAGCAGATAAAAAGTACATATACAGTTCATACAATAATCTTATGTATGTAAAACCCCGTTACGATGTCGGCGACGGGGCCCATCAGTAACTATTACGTGGACTCGCTCATCTCTCACGACAATGAAGACCTCCTAGCGTCCAGGTTTCCGGCCACCGGGGCTCACCCCGCCGCCGCCAGACCCAGCGGCTTGGTGCCGGACTGTAGCGATTTTCCGTCCTGTAGCTTCGCGCCCAAGCCGGCAGTGTTCAGCACGTCGTGGGCGCCCGTGCCCTCGCAGTCGTCTGTGGTGTACCACCCGTACGGCCCCCAGCCCCACCTCGGCGCCGACACGCGCTACATGCGGACTTGGCTCGAGCCGCTGTCCGGCGCCGTCTCCTTCCCCAGCTTCCCGGCCGGGAGCCGTCACTACGCCCTCAAGCCGGACGCCTACCCCGGGCGCCGCGCGGACTGCGGCCCGGGCGACGGCCGCAGCTACCCGGACTACATGTACGGCTCGCCCGGGGAGCTGCGCGACCGCGCCCCGCAGACCCTGCCCTCTCCCGAGGCGGACGCCCTCGCCGGCAGCAAGCACAAAGAGGAGAAGGCCGACCTGGACCCCAGTAAGTTGGGAGCAATTTTCCTTTACAACCAGCGCGGGAGGGGAGGGGAGGCCGGGAGGGGGGAGCCAGATTACAGCCCCGCAGAGCGGAGCAGGGAGCGCGGGAGAGGGGCGAGGGCGAGGGGGCGAGGACTCAATAAAAGCAAATTACCTTGGGGAGCTTTCAGGGCAGGAAGGTCTGAGAAGGGGGCCCAAGGAGCCAGGTTGGGAGAGGGCTGAGGGAGCTCTTCTCCCAGGGACTAGCTTTGATGAGAGACCCCCGCCCCCACACCCCCAGCCCAGGCTTTTTTGACTCAGTCGCTACTTTCGAAGAAATGCAGACAGGGCTAGGGGATGGGGTGGGGGCGAGCTTCATTTTATGGTTTGAGATGGAATGGGGGCTAGATGCAGGAGGACACTGTGGGCAGAGAGGAAACACCTTAGGGAGGAAAATCACCTCTACCTCCCAACCAGCATGGGTCTCCTCATCCCACTAGAGATTCAGAAAACAGGGTCCCTGGACTTCTCTCCCAGGAGAACTAGGGGAAGGGTCTGGGGATTTCACAGCCTGGGAACTTGGGAGAGATCAGGACTTCCAGAGTTGGGTAAGAGAAGTGGGGTCCCAGTCTCCTTAAACTTGAAAGCCCTCTTCTGAGGGTCTTCAGGAGAGAGGGTTGAGAATGAAGAAGGGTCAGGGATGAGGACTTGGGAGAGGCATCTCCCCAGATTAGAGAATTATCCACATACATATACATACATACACACACTCCAGTCAGGGAGGTAAGAGCCTTCTGAGTGTTGCAGAGAAGGGCAGGGGTAGGTGGAGGGGGGGGGGGTAGTGGGGGCAGGTGGGAGCTGCAGGGCCAGAGGAAGGAGAAAGAAGGGAAACAGCAGGGGAGGGGGTGCAGCCCCCTGGGTGTGAGGAAGTGTCTGGGGGAGTCCTAGGAGGGGGCTCCAGGAAATCCTTTCCTCTAGCCCCATAAGGGGCCAGGGCCTAATTATACCTCTCTGAGCCTTCCCTTCTTGCCCTCAGCTACTCCCATAAACCTGAAATTGGAGGCTTGACTCCTGCAGAGCTTGTCCTGGGGCTGGCAGGAGGGGCCACTGGAAGGCAAACGGGGAACCTAAGATACAGGGGAGCCTGTACCCAAGGCCAGCAGCTCTCTGGGGAGAGGAGAAATGCTTTCCCCAGCCCAACATCACCCTGAGAATTCGCCTCAGCAGGGTTGAGCTCGCAGAGCAGAGATAGGCACTGGGAAGGGTAGTGAGGGACTTAGGTGACTCTCAGGGTCAGGAAACAGAACTGCTGAAATTTTAGGTTGTGGGCTGGAAGGATGGGAGGGGGCAGAGGAGGAGGGAAGTGGGGAGGAGAGAGACCTCACTATAAAAATAAAAAACAAGAGAGAAAAGCATTTATGGGCCTATGAAACGGTCGGGAATTTGGACTTTTTATGAGGATATTCTTGAATTACTGCTCTTGAAGCTGAGGACCAGACTGTAGGGGCTTTGATAGCTTCGATTTCCTATAGTTTTAGGTGCTGGAAACTGAAAAGTGGGGAGATGGGGAGGAGGCAGAACGCAAAAGGGGTGGGGGGGGGAGAGAGAGAATTCCTAAAGCAAAATGTGTCCAAATTCAGGTTCAATTATTGGGTTTGGGGAGCCTGGTGAAGCCTGGGGCGGGGGCAGGGGTGACTGGGACCCTGGGCTGGAAAGGGGCTCCACTGACCCCTGCCTGTATTTGGCCCTCCAGGCAACCCCGTGGCCAACTGGATCCACGCCCGCTCCACCAGGAAGAAGCGCTGCCCCTACACTAAGTACCAGACGCTGGAACTGGAGAAGGAGTTTCTCTTCAATATGTATTTAACCAGGGACCGTCGGTATGAGGTGGCCCGGGTTCTCAACCTCACCGAGCGGCAGGTCAAAATCTGGTTTCAGAACCGGAGGATGAAGATGAAAAAGATGAATAAAGAGAAGACCGACAAGGAGCAATCCTAAACCCTGCCCCGGCCTGCTGCCTCGGCACAGCCAAGGGGAAAACAAAAACCCCCACAAAAAAAAACCCAACCCAGGCGGGAGACAGCACGAAAAAGAAAAGGAAAAAGCAAGATAGAGAAAAGCCCATCCGCTTAAAAAGAAAAAAAAAAAAAAAGGAAAGGGAAAAGGAAAACGCTTGCGATTTGGGAGGGTTCAGTGTTGAGAAATTGGTGTTTTAGAGTTAGTTCTACCCGGCGAGGAGCAGGAGGCGGGGAGAGAAGCCGCGTTCTCTGCTCCCAGCGCAACTGAAATAAATGACACACACAAATGTGATCCCCCCCTCCTTTCTTCAGAGAAGCCAGTACTTGAATCGCTATATTTCTATTTTGTTTTCCTGTATTGTATTTGGTCCGGGCCATCCTTCCCCAGGACTGGGGTGCTCTGCGTGCAAATTTTGTACAAAAAAGACACACACACATACACAATAACGATTCCCAGCCCAGAAGCTGAGGGACGAGGGCCGGGACAGTGCCGCAGGCGGGGTCTGGCGGCGCAGGCCAGCGCCTCGGGTGTGTACATAGCAGTGTTTCCTCTCATCCTCAGCGTCTGTCCTGTAATGTGCTTCTGTTTGTTATGGTAGAACAGCTCTGTGTTAATATATCGAAGTCCCTTAAAAAAACAGAAACCCAACTGCATCCAGTTCTCGTTATTTCTCCTCCCTGTGGCTCCCAGGCTGCTGGCGTGGAGGAGGCAAGTGCTCAGATCCTTTGGGGGGAAGCTGGAGCCAGGAAGGGGCTCCCTTGCTTCGGAAGGGCAAGTGCCTGCCACTTCTCTCCAGGCAGGGTGGGGTGGGGGTGGGGGCTCCTGAGATGGGGTGTTAGGCTGCCGTGGTTGGGTACAGCTTGCGCCTGCTCCACTGGGCTGCCTGTGAGTTTCCTGGTACCTTGATGCAGTCCAAGGAGGTGGGGGGTATGGCATGATGGTTTTCCCTGGCTGTAATTAATTGTAATAATTTATGAGTACATGAGATTGGAGGGAAGAGATAGGTGAAGATGAAAGTTGGGTGCTGGGTGAGGGCCCAGGCTGGATTCTTGCCTGGCTGTATTGGTGCTTCGAGGGATGGCGGAGGGGGGCGGGGAGGGAGGGTGTGCGGTAAGGAGGAAGTCCAAACAGGCCTCAGGGAGGAGAACAGGCACTGGGGACTGTGTTGAGAGTAAAGGAGGAAGATGGTGGGGGAGAGGGAGGAAGTAGGGAGGGAAGGAAGGAAAAGGAGAAAGATGGCAAAGCCAATACCATCAGAATTAGATTCAGTTTCTTCTTCTCAATGCATTCTCATCTTCTCTCTCTCTCTCTCTCTCTCTCTCTCTCTCTCTCTCTCCCTCTCTCCATCTCTTAGTTCCCTCTTCTCAATCTCTGTCTCTTTGATGTTTAGTTTGAATGTTGGTCTGGAGGTGCTGGGATTAGGCTATTCGGTTGCAGCATTTCTGGGGATGGCTGGTCACAGAAGCTGGTCACAGATTAGCCTGGAGTGGAGTATTCTCTAGTGGTTGTGGGACCTCAGGCACAAGGGTGTAGGGATGTGTGTGTAACAGCCCCATGGAGCTGGTCAGCTGCACTGTACCCCAGAGCGCCTTCCCCAGAACCGGCAGTTTTCATCTGCTAATCAGAAGCAGACACAAGCTGCTGGGTATGCCTCTACCCGGGCGCCCCCTTTCTCGGAAATCCCCCAATCTGGAAACTATTAAACTCAGACTGCCTGAAATATAGCCCTTTAATATCTCAGGCTGCCCATTCTGGAGAGGGTGCAGGGTGTTGCTCTGAATACTTGGGGAATACCACCATAAAAGAAAATATTTGGGGACCTCAGGCCATGTGCAGCTCCCCCATCGCATCACCTTACAAGATTGGTGAGGCACTTGTAGGGACCAGCCCTTCCCCATCATTTTGAATCTCCAAGTCCCTTCTTCCATTAAACACTCTTAATTTGGGGGTCTGGAGGAAGGTGGGAAGGGGTGAACATTTTGTGTGTATAATATTTTGAGAGGGGCAATCAAAAGTCGCAAACAACGGTGTGGTTTTCCCTGTGGCTGAAGCACCCTCTCCTCTTTCCCGCTTAAGAGACCTCCTCCCCAATTCCAGAAGCGATTGTTTTCTTGGTCCTTTTGAAAGATGCTTTGCCTGTAGTTTTCTCTCTTCTCTCCCTTCCTCACTCCTCCCGTTGCCCATTTTGCTGTTCTGCGACCCTGGCCTCAGTTCTACAGCCGGTGGAGGACCAGGTACCCATCCGTCTCCTTCTTGACCGTAGAGACTCAGGCTTCTCTCCCATCCCCGCTCGGCGGCCTTTCCGGAGTTCCACCCCGCCCCTGCTCCAAGGCCGGGTCGCCTCCCCTCATCCGTCAGCGCGGCCTGCTTCCTGCAGCCCGCCGGAGCGGCCTTACTACGGGCAGGAAGGAGGGCCGCACGCAGGGTTCGAAGTCCCCGACCAGAGCATGGGATCCAGAGTAGGCCCGCCCGGCCGGCTGCACTGTTCAGTCCCAGCTCAGTCTCCAGCCTGCAGGTCAGGTTTGGATTTGATTTTTATTTATTGTATATAATTTGTGAATTAAAACCACAACAACACAACACACATCTGGGGAAAGAAATGAAAGCTTGCGGGGAAAGACGGGCTAGCAAACGCCCTCCTGCCCTAATCTTCTCCTCCCACCTCTCCTCTGCTCCTTTGTCAGAATCACAAAACCCTAAAGGTTGTTCCACTTGGGAAGGCAGCGGATAGGTACATTTCCGCAGCCCTGAAATGCCACTTTTATGGCGCTGTTTGTCTCCCTGCTCTGGATTCTGAATGGGGCCGAACAAAACAGCAGCGCGGAGCTGGCTAGACGTCTGGGCTTAATTGTTTTATGGTTTAAATAAGGTGGACACTCTTTCCTTTGAAATCGGATTATAGGAATGTTTTGTCTATGGCCCACGGAGAACAGGACCTCACTGGCTGGGAGGGAGAGGTGGAGAGAGCGCGCGTGAGAGAGGGATGGGCTACAAACCAGGGGCCAAACGCCAGGAGAAGTCAGAGTCCCACCCCAAAGTCCTGCGGGCGGCAGCGGAATAGGCGGTGCAGAATCAGCAGCAGGGTAAGAGGGGCGAGGGGTTTAGGATGCGCGCCGGGGGGCGGGCAGTCACAGGAGCTTGGGAGCATGCATCTGCGTGAGCGGAGGTGTTCCCAGCCCAGCAATGCGCCTGAATAGGGCGGGGGAGGGGGTGAAGGGGATGGTGATCGCGGCAGTTTCTTTGCAATGTCTCTTAAAACGGGAAGAGAGGGTGACAAAAGGAGAACGTAGTGTGAAACTGTCGACAAGGTTTATTTGGAGAACTTATAAAACAAAAGAACAGAGGTCCCGGGTGGGAACTCCCTTCCGGTGATCCCCCTCCCCCCCCCCACCTTGCACCCATTTGGAAACTTCTTCCTCCCACTTCCCACCTTAGGTCCAAACCTGGGACCAGCTTGCTGTCTTTTCCTTTTCTTTCCCCTGGCCGGACTGCATTGGAACAAGTGGACGCGAGGTGGCGCTGTTGCTCAATGTTAGAGGAGGCAGTGGTCTCCCCGGTCCGCCTGGCCGCACTGACATTTGAGGCCCGGCTCAGAGAAGCAGTGACGAGGAGGCCCCGCGCCCGGGCCAACCCGGCCCCACTGGCTCTCAGCAAATCAATCCTCTCACCTGCGAGGTGTAAATAAATTGCGAGCGGCGGCGGGAGATGGGCCCTCGCTCTGGCAGCAGGCTCGGGAGGCTCAGGAGGGCAGGAGTCGAAAATAATCGCTTTGCGGAGGAGATAAGCACCGAGCAGGCAGCGCGTAATTAACACAAAAAGGCAGAATGACCCGGCCAAACGAACATAAATCCGTGGTACCTAGGAGGGTGGTGTAGGCCTTGGGGCGAGGAACAGAGACTCCTCAGCGAGGATGGCTGCTTGTGGTTCCTTTATTTCCAGGCTCCGGGAGAAAAATCAACCAGATACGTGTAAAAGAAAAAGAAAAAGAAAAGCAATCAAAAGAAAGAAAAGGCAAGGGACCCCCAAAAGGGGAAATCAAGTCCAGCCAGGGGTTTCAGTGCTGATGGGCTCTACAAGCAAGTGGTGGTGGCGGCACACACGGCACGCTCGGGACAGTCGAATTCCAAGACACAAAGGCCGGGAAGAATAGCTGTATGGCAGGGTTTTCGTTGGACCATAAAGTGTTGTGATGTCCCCCACCCTCTAAAAAGATAAGGTACAGGCCCCAGAGCGATCCGGTCTGCCAAACTTCCTTTTTCCAGGCAGGGAAGGGAAAGTATTTATGACAGTCCCCAGTGACCCAGATGCTGAGAGCCCCAGAGTCCATCTCATTCAGCTCGGTATCCGCAGAGCAGGCTCAGAGAAGGCAGGGCTGGAACCAAGACTGGAGCGTGCTCTGGTAGTGGAGGAGACCCCTGTAGTGTCCCCCACTATCCTGGACCCTAGGGAGACCTACAATCTTGGAACAACCCTACTTTGACCCTCCCTTCTTGCTGCTCAAGGGCTCGTGTTGTGGATTTTGGCAGAGTTTGGGCAGTGGGTTCCTCAAAATTCGGGAGACTAAAGAAGAGTTTCTTGCTGGAGCACCAGTGAATCTCCTCTGAGAATTTGGCTGAGGGTGGCCATTTCCCCAGCAATTATTTAGATAACAGAGGGAGGCGGGGTGTGCGTGTGTGTGTGTGTGTGTGTGTGTGTGGTGGGGACTCATTCTATGGACACTGCACTACCATTCCTTCCTCCATTCCCAGAGCTGGGCTTTCTGTGGGGAAGAAAAAGATCTCATTTTCTAACCACCTCCTTCCTCATCTAACCCTGAAACCTCAGGATGTGGAAGGAAAACAGGCAGCAAAATTTTCTTGACTCAAAGGGCTAAAGATGCCTATGTGTTTGTCAAGTATTATGTTCCTATGTGTCTGGGTGTGCACGTGTGTGTAGTGTCTGTGAGGTGACGGGGTGCTTCCAGGCATGCATGATAGTTTAGTGAGAATGCATTTGATGTTTTTCAGGGTGGAAGGTAACACAGCTGGTATGTGTGTATTCCGAGTGTGCCTCAGTGTGGCCCTGTGTGTAACAACCTCATACACTGTATTGGGGAGGGCTGGAAAAATCATTCGTATTCCTCTTCTTCGTTCATGTATGCATATAGCACACATATCCAAAAGTCTCTCATATTCTCCCTTTTCTATCTGTGTTCAGCCCCCATAACTAAACACACATATGGCCAGAGAAGGGTGCTGATGGACTCAGATTCTTTTATCCATTAGAATTAACTTGAATTTACCCAGTCTTGGGAGTGGGGGAACCCCCAGAGAAAGTGTGGGTAAATATTTAAAGAGTGTCTGTTGACAGTTCCCATCCACATCCTGGCCTGGGCAGCCTGCCTGGGGAAGTAGGGGGTGTGGTGAAGTTAGGGGGCCCCTCCAGGGCAAGCTGGCATTTTCTATGGGATTAGGGTATGTGGGGACAAATAAGAGGCCTGCTCTAGTCTCCTACAATCCAAACGCAAGTCGTCTGCTAAGAAGAAACATCCTGAATCAGCTCTGCCAGAAGCCAGGGACCCACTAGCTGCCTTCTCCTTCTCTGTCCCCACAAGCAGCTTTGCTCTCAGAGCCCTCAGCCAAGCTCTTGGCCATTGCCTGGGCTTCGTTCCTCAGGCAGGAGCTGGTGTCTGAAGGGGCAGTGCAGCCCCACCTGGGTATATCCAGTGCTCCCTGCCTCTGGCCCTCTTCTGTCCCTGCAGCAGGCCTTAAAGACCTAGGAAAGACAGGGCAGCTTCCCACCCTGGGGAGGGGCAACAGGCATGGGATGCCTGAAGTATCTGGGGATATGATGTACTTGTTCCTCCTCAAAGGCCCCAGACTTAAGGAGCCCCGGTCCCAGGACCCCATCTTTTGGGTTAGGGAACCTGATCTCCCTTGCTGGCTCTCAACCCCCGTGTGTGTGTGTGTGTGTGTGTGTGTGTGTGTGTGTGTGGAGGGGGGGGTCTTATACCTGTTGAAGTAACCTGAGTTGACCTGATGGCTCAGGTATCTCTGTGATGAGAAGGAAAAGAGGAAGTGGGGGGAGAGAGACCTTCAGATCTGTAAGCGCACCTTGGAAAAACTGGCCCCAGCCATTAGCTGGGGCTGACTCACCCCCCACCACACACACACACACATA
>PVJL010008836.1:0-62922 GCA_004026885.1 Lyroderma lyra
GGTACAACCACTGTGGAAGGCAGTGTGGAGGGTCCTCAGAAAATTGGGAATGGAGCTACCATTTGACCCAGCAATCCCCCTTCTGGGGATCTACCCAAAGAACTTGAAAACCTTTGTCCGCAAAGACTTATGTACCCCAATGTTCATTGCAGCGCTGTTCACAGTGGCCAAAACATGGAAACAACCAAAGTGCCCTGCGGCAGATGACTGGATAAAGAAGCTATGGTACATATACACAATGGAATATTACTCAGCTCTAAGAAAAGATGAAATATTGCCATTTGTGACAAAATGGGTGGACCTGGAGATCATCATGCCAAGTGAAATAAGCCAGACAGAAGAAACAAAGAACTGCATGATTTCACTCATATGCAGAATATAAAACTGAAAGCAAAGAAAAAAAGAAATGAACAAATAACCCATGGACACAATCAATAGTTTAATGTTTATTTGGGGATGAGTGTGTTAGGGAGGGGAGAAAGGGGAGGGGGTGGGAGAGGAGTGGGGGAAGCTAAATATAAGGTGATGGAAAGAGAAGTCACATTAGGTGGGGAACTTATTATACATCAAGTTGACAATGCACAGTAGAATTGTATGCCTGAAACCTATGTAATCCTTGCTAACAGATGTCACCCCAATAAAAAAATAAGAGAAAAAAAAAAGAAAACTAAATCTGAGATGCTACTCAGCCTTGACATGCTTCAAAGAACTGCTTTAATAAATTCCTGAGGGAGAATTTCAAAAGAGTAAGTCCAGTCATTTGACAGAAAGATTCCTTCTCTTAAATCTCCCCTAGCCCCACAAAAAATAAGAGTCCAAATTAGCCAAATATAATCCAGTGATAATCTGACACTTTCCCTTCTTAAGAAAAGTGTTCGTTTTGCCTATAGAAGGGAAAAAGGCCACCCAAAATGACTCCAAGTGTCTAGAAATGATTTATTGTCCCAGTAGACATCTCACAAAAATTGCATGTCTTAAACAGAAAAGCGATTCAGAGCACCATGCCTATAATGCCGGCTGTTTCCCATCATCTTTCACAAGCTTTCTACCAATGAAAAAGACGCTTTACAAATATTTTTCTTGCCAAAACAAATCAATTATGTAAATATAACTTTTATCACAGAAATCATTAGCAACAAGAAATTAATTACTATTAACCACCTCAATTTCCTTTTCTGTTAGTTCTTTCTCTTCTCTGCAGAAAGTAGAGAAATTTCCCATTCTAAAGATATAGAGATAATTCTCAATCTTAAAAGCAAAAAACTACTTATCCCTTTACTTGGAAATACTGTCTTTCTCTTCTTCCAGGTCCAACATCTTTTCCCTAACCTACATTTTCTATTTCCTCATGAGGCAGCAGTAATCCTCTGGTATCATGAAATTCTACCTTCCCTGAGCAGAGTTTACACTACAGCCTCCAAAATGCTGTCTGAACCTCAGCAGATAGAAGATCCATAGCAACAGTGGTAATAGTTTTTTTCACTTGCTATTACCAGAAATCACAGTCCAAAAAGATGACCATGGAGATGTCACCTATGCTAAAACCTTGAAATGGATTCATTATTTAACTAGAATCCCAATTTTTCATTTTATGTGCTCTTTGGAAAGCCTGTGACACAGTAAAAAAAAAAAATCTTTCAGTGACAGTCACCATTTTTTCCATGAAGAGACAAACAAATAGTTTAAAAAATTAAAAGCAGCTTTCCAGATACAAGATTTTGTTTGTCATTGAAACAGAATGTAATGACCCATTCCCTCCATTTACCTTATAATCCATAATATAATGCACCTATAACAATTTTAGCTTCAAAATAAGAGCTTAGACAATAATCACAAGTTTCCATTAACTAGAAGTCATTTGTATGCTATCCACATGCCTCTGATTTACTGACAGAAAAACCTGATTATATTTATCAAAAACAGTTCCTTTGATGCAATGATACTCTGTTGAAGCTATTCCATGGGAGAAATTAAGCAAAGAATTGAGAATCTTTATACATATAGTCTATGTAATGTTCAATTCAATTCTACTTCACTAAAATAAGAGTGGTATTGAATTTCATTAAAAGTCATTTCCCATGTTCCTACAGAATATGACTGCTGTGAGGCCAATTTCTTCAAGAATAATAATAGTTTAAATATTAAAGGTGGAAAGAATTAATCATGATAAAATTGGAACATGTATAAAATCCTAATAACCCTATTACCTATTTAGACATAGGTACATATATACATATGTATTTACCTTAAAGTAAGTATTTTTAAATGTGATAGAGAGTTCCATGTGTTTTCTATGCAATAAAAATGTTTAGCAAAACCATGAAAACCATAATTTTTACTGAGTACATAATTGTTCCATACATTTTACTGAATTGCTGTTATATGCAGACCTTCTTAAATGACATGGCCAAATCATAAATTTCTGCTTCATGAATTTAGTGACCACCTTCTTATCTTTCACCCATTTTTATTTTGAGAATTTACTTTTCTAATTATTTAAAAAGAGTGATGTCTAAAACTGGTTGATTAAAAACTCTATAGGCAAATGTTCAGCCCTATTTTCTTGAACAGATTAAAAGTGTTTTCAGACAAAATATACTTCATGCACACTACAATGTTCAAGTTGACTTTTGAATAAGTTTAAACTGTGTGGCTAGCTTGTTTTCAATAAATATACACTAGGCCCTCTTTAGCCTCAGATTCTACCAACCACTGATGGAAAACAGTATTTTCCATCCACAGTTGGGAATCTATGGATGCAGAGGGCTGACTGTATGTACTGTTTAAATTACAAATTTTTTATATAACGGACTTGAGCATCCATTGATTTTGCTGTATTCTGTGGGTGGTATCCTGGAACCAGTCCCTTGCAGATACGAAGGGATAAATAAAGTTAAGTTTTGGGGGAGTAAACAGTCATATTCAGATTTCCAACTGCACAGTGTCAGTGTTCTTAACCCGTGTTGTTCAAGGGACAATTGTACATTGTGTATGCATATATACACACCCCCATCAACTTTTTCCAGAAAAAGCAGAAAACACTTTAAACTACTACCCAGAATAATGGGCTGCAGTGTAATTAACTGTCCTGGAAAAGAGACAGTTACCACTTAGGAGGTGTGAGGTAAAAATATCAGAATTTTTATACCCAAACAAACTGCATTCTCTAAAGCAGGAGTGAGTCACCTAGGGACTCAAGGAATTCATTCTAATGATAATCAAACATCCCTTAAAGTATGTTGAGGTACATTTTTGCCCATGTTTTTTAACATTCTCATTGGTGGCAAATCTTTGACTCTGAAGGATAATTTTGCTTTTGTCAGTTGTGTGTTCATTTTAGAAATTGAAAAGTGATTTTGGTCCAAGCTCATGAATGAGGTGGGTAATCAAGTTTGCTCATATTGTTTGGAGTGAGCAAACTCATTATTTTTTTTTTTTGCTTATATTATTTGCTTCTCTTATTTTCAGTTCTAATCCTTTGAATTAAGCTCTGAGCTCTCCTACATGGTACCTGTTGGCAAACAGTAATATATTGATCCGACAGGTATAGAGAATATTTTAGAGCAGTGGTTCTAAACCTTCCTAATGCCACAACCCTTTAATTCAGTTCCTCATGTTGTGGTGACCCCCATAAAATTATTTTCATTGCTACTTCATAACTGTAATTTTGCTACTGTTATGAATTGTAATGTAAATATCTGATATGTGTTTTCCAATGGTCTTAGACGATCCCTGCAAAAGGGTCGTTCGACCCCCAAAGGGGTCGCGACCCACAGGTTGAGAACCGCTGTTTTAGAGTATAAGCTGAGGTCATAAATGCCATTTAGAATGTAGTTTGATATTTTCTTAAATATTCACAAGTAACTTCCCCTCCCCTCTTGGAATTTATATATATAAACACAAGTTGGTTTCCAAAGTCATGACTATAAATGGGTACTTTTGATATATTAGTAGTCCAGAGTTATTAAGTCCGAGAGTTTTTGGGGTGATGGGTAATAGCATAGTGAGGGAAAGGGATTCTAAATAATAAAAATCAGTATAATGTATCAAAATTGGGAAAAACTTAAAACTGTATATCTTTGGGAGAAATGTTGCTTCTTACTGGGATTTTATTTTACTTAGCCAAATTTCATTTTCACAACTATAAGCGCAAACAGATTTCATGTTCTCAATAAAAGTGTTTGCAGTTGAAGATAAGAACATTTACTAAGCTGTCATACCTACCTGGATCAAAGAAAACAAAAGTGATGAGATTTTGGAAGCTGTAGAATTTAATACGAAATTGAGTTTGGCTTCTTGGAAGGATAACTGAAAATCATGGTATTTTAATTTCTCACAATTTTTTCTACTATCTATTTCCATGCAGGATCTCCAATTTCCAACGTCACTCCTGAACATACCTGTTACTAATTGCTTCTGCTTGAATTTGTAGCCAGTGCCTGAAATTCACCATTTGTAAAAATTCACCCATTTTTTTTCAAACTCAGCTATACTTTTGAGTCTTCACTCTCTGGTCATGTTTCTTCCCTTTCCATATCCAATTTGTCACCAAAGTCTGTTAATCTTTCTTTTTTTTTAAATTTATTTTTATTGTTAGACTTATTGGAGAGACATCTGTTAGCAAGGATTACATAGGTTTCAGGCATAAAATTCTACAGTGCATTGTCAACTTGTTGTGTAGTAAGTTAAATATATGGCGATGGAAAGAGAAGTTCCATTAGGTGGTGAACTTATTGTTAATCTCTCTTGAGTAGTGCTAAGAGTGGTCCCTGAGACCAGCAGAACACCTGGGAACTCATTAGAAATACACATTCACAGAACCCACTGCTGACCTACTGAATCAGAAATTCTGGAGAAGGGGCATGGCTGTCTGTTTTAACAAACCCTCCAGGTGGTTCTGATGCATGCTCAAGTATGACCATCACTGCCCTAGATCAAATCCTTATCAACTAAAGCCAAGGTATTACATTATTTGCTTATTATATCTAGCCTTCCCCTTCTCCAAGTCAGCCTGCTGGGTTGGAATCCTAATTTAATCTTCCAAAAATAAACAGACAAACAAAAAACCCCATTACTTTCTTGCTATAAAACTCTTTGTTGTAGAGGGTTAAAAAGAACTGTCTCCATTGGCATTAAATGTCTTTTATAATTTGGTCCTAACAGCTCATGGCAATAAGCACCTACCTCAAACCTGTGTTATAGAAGGAACCTTTTGTGATCCCCTTTGTCCTTTTCCTCTGCCTGTCTACCATTCTCCTTTAAGGGACTGTTGAAGGCTGCCCTGCCTAGAGGCAATGGCAGTGGCAAAAGCACAAGTGCCTAGCAGAAAGGTACTCCATAAATGATAGCTCTCTTCTTTAGTTCAGTCTTCCTTGGAATGTTCTATAGCAGTTTCTCTCCCATTTGGGAGTCATTAATTTTGCTCTGTGTCTTTAGATTTCTCAATGTATCAGTGTCTAGTCTAGCAGTGTCCCACTTTTTGGCTTCCCTGGGTCACAATGGAAGAATTGTCTTGGGCCACACATAAAATACACTAACACTAATGATAGCTGATTAGCTAAGAAAAGGTTTCTTAAAAAATCTCATAATGTTTAAGAATTTGTGTTGGGCGGCATTCAAAGCCTTCCTGGGCCACAGGTTGGACATGCCTGGTCTAGTCTCTCCAGTTACAGTATAAACTCCTTGAGGTCAGGGACTTATACTTTTTGTACCTCAAAGATAGGCATCAAGCACCATATACTACATGAAGTAAACCTTTCAAACTTTGCTGCAAATAATTTTCTAGCTTAAATGACACCCAGTTGTTTCATGAAGACTAAGCATGTAAAAATATTAAACATGGATCACAAGCGTCCAACCTAGGGAAGTCCAATATATTACCACTTACTGACATGCACATAGGAAGGCTGAGAGTTAAGTTCAAACAAAGGACTTGAACTAAAACTTGAGAAGCAAACAGGACTCTTAATTAATGAGTTTGCTGTTTTTCCCATGAGGTGGTAGCACTTAAAAAGCATACATTTGAAATATGCTTCTTTCCCTAAAGCTGCCAGACACACTGACTATAGCTTCTTTAACCACAAGAGGTCAAAGTTCTATTTTCTAGCACCATACTTAGTGACATGTGTTTATGCTTTGCTGGTTGGTTTCTTTTGCGTTTCTGCTTAAAGTTAAGCAGGAAATTAAGACCAGGAAGTCCAGAAACTCTCCCAGCTCTAGTGGGCAGCCATAATGATGAGGAAGAAGCTTTGGGAAGAAATTATGACTATGGTTTCTATTGGCTCAACTCCCCCAAATTTTCTTGCATTAGTAACAAGTTATACACTGCACCTTATTATCTGTGTTGTCCATCCCTTCCTCATCACCCACTGCTGTGTTATTTATATTATACTGCACCAAGCAGTTAAATTCCAGCTTAATATAACATACTGTAAAGTGATATGGCCCAAAGCCAGTGGTTTAATGGAAAGGTCAGGGAGGGGAATAAAAAAGGTACTAACAGAACAACTTAAAAATGCATTTTCAAAGAAAAATCTGGATGAGTCTAGATGTCCTGGAAGTATTTCCTCCACCTGCCAAAAATTCACTTCTAGGATTGTGTTACCAGACAATACTGAAACCTGGTAGAGTAATTCACTAGTGTGCTTAGAAATTCCCTAACACATCTAGTGTGGTATGGATTTCAAATCCACTAAAACTTCATTAAGTTGATAGTGGTAAGCTGTTCCTATAATTCAAAGCAACTGTTCTTTTTCTGCTAGACACTATTGTTCTATAATAGACAAACTTAAAAATCCAATTATGGTGGATTTGAATCCTAATTTTTTCATCCTTTGCATTTTAAATTGATAGGGTTTCATAGATCTCTTTTCTGCACTTGTTTTTTTAAAGAGACATTAAAAAAAAACAAGTGAAAGAGGTTTGAAAGGAAAAATATCATTAAGAACACACAATCTCTTTTATAAGGATCACAAAGAAAGGGTTGAAGTTTTTCTGTAAACATTTTTGCTCAGGGAAAAGACAAAAACATCATGCCTTGGATTTCCTCAGCAGCACATTTTTTAAGTTACTTGACCAAAAAGAAGAAATGTGGACACTGAAAAAAAAAAGATAATTAAAGTACTTTCAACTCTTTTACCTGAGATGTCTATAATTTTGCTTACTCTAGTCCCCAAGAAGTATGAACCACAATTTTGTCATAATTTCCAGAGCTATGCCGATGGCTAATCACATATTTAAAGATATGGATCATTCTAATCCATGATCATACGATAAATGAAGGAAACAAAAGGCCAGTGGGCTGCTGTCAGAGGAATGCTGGAACAAGTCCAGAAAAGTCTGGGGGAAGACAGCTCTATCTCTAGTGAGGTAAATTCTGGTGAGAGAGGATGGGGAGAGAAAAGCAGGAATAAAGACGGATGGGATCTGCTCTGCACTAGGTTTCCTGATTTCTTTGAATGTGCAAGTCAGATGATCCACCTCAATTATATGAGATGTTAGGAAGGGACAACAAAGAGGATGATGGGTAGAGTTAGCCAACAATTTAAATCCAAATCTGAAGGCCTTTTTATCGGATAACTCTTCCTATTAATTGGATCGTTGAGAGGAATTAGTTACTATCTTTTTTAAATGTTTGCTTTCCACAAGCATTGATTCAAAGTTGCGGTCCCTACCATATAACACCTGAAACTGCAAATGAACACATGAGAGATGTACTTAAGATGGAGTCAAAATTTTAGTTGTTCACATTTTATTGATTGTTTTTCTTTTAAAAACGAGTTACGTCATAGCATTTCCTCTAGAGACGCTATGAGGTATCGCTGGAGGAAATTATTTTATATGTCCCTGTGGTAGAAATTTTTGGGGACTTAATGATGAGACATGAAAGTGAGTTTGCTGCATCACACCTAACAACAGTGATGTTAATTTTTGTTCTATTAGGCTGATCAGATGTCCTGCCTACTGACACCTTGAATTTAACCCAGTGAGACCAGGCTATCCATAATTACCATGGGAAACGGGATGGTACTATTGTTTTCTGTCCTGTTTAAAATGGGACATCTGGTCAGCCTAGAGGTAACTGCATTTTCTAGCAACAAATAAAATTATTAAAACCACCGTTCTTTTAAAGCACAACTCAGTCAAAAACTATCATCAAGCTGTCTGAAATTCTGTTAGATTTCTTCAAAGCACTATTCCCTGTAAAATATGAACACCCATTCATACATGAAGCCAATAATAAAAATACCTTACTCTGAATGAAATTTATCAGACTCTTTCTAATGTGAGAGCTGGGGCAGAGAAGTAGTTTCATTTATTTATTTGTTTGTTTGGGGGGAAGTAGAAACAGAGGGAAGGGGCAAGAGGTTATTTCTCACAAAGACACAAAGTTGTCTGAAATCAGCTCTAGTTACTAGGAAAATAATGAGGCTCCTTCTCTCAAAAGTCCTTGGAAGGCAAGGGAATGAGCTGGACAGCTGATTAGTTAGAAGTATATTTTGTTAGTCATATTACATATAATACATTAAAATTATTTTAGCAAGTACAAAGAGTCTATTTTTATACATACTTATTAGTTTTCATGACCTACAAGAATTTAAGCATTATACAATATACTTAAAGAAACAAATGGAATGGAAAAAAGTTAGAAAAATCTATGCTGTGCATTCATTAGCCAACACTTTTACATATATTTCATACCTAATAGTAAAAACAAAGATACAATATGTTGTCTTTTCCTTCAAGAAATTTACAACATAGTTTGTAGACATGTATAACATATATAAAAAAAAATTTAAAGCAGCCTATAAATCAAGGATTAGGCTATCTGCTACTGACAATAGATATAATAGGTGCTTGGAAATGGGAGATTTCTGTAGCTTGGAACATTCACAGAAAGTTTCTGAAGACCTTGAAAATCAGGTAGGATTTGGTCAATCAGTGATTATTGAATTCTAACTGGCATGACAGAACAAAAGGTATTCCTTGTTGGAAAGTAGTGATAATTAAGTTTAGATCTGTAGGGAGGAGCGAGACAACAGAAAATCTAGAAAGCTGAGCAGAGGATTTTGGGCCTGGTAGCAGTAGTGGTACGTGGGAGAGGGGCTGGATCTCAGTAGAAAATTGTGAGTTATGAAGTAGGAGAGGGATGAGATAAATGATAGTGTTTTCACGTGATTAGCCTAGCATTGTTTTGCAGGATGAACTGCCTATATATATGATAACACCTTTTATAAAGAAGCTCAAAATATATTCCACAGATGACAGTTAATTCATCTTAATAACATCTCATTGAGGCAAAGGAAATGAAGCTTTTATTATGCCCCATTTTGCAGATAATTAGCCCAAGGTCACTGAATAAATGCAAGGCAGAATAAAAAAAAAACAAACAAAAAAACCCTACAGTCTATATTCAATGGTTCCTAAGTAGCAGCTAAATTATATTCTCTCATTTTCTATGACTCAAGTAATGGAAGTACATGATGGACCTTTGTCTTCAAGTACCATTTCTAGACCCTCCTTAGTGTTCAAGGCACATGTTCTATCACACTCAAATACTATTTGCTCTTCTTATAGCCCCTAGCCACCTAACCACACTTTCCAACTACTTCCAACTCCCCTGGCTAACAACTCTCTTAGATTATTTTGTTCCAGCTGGTCTTCTACCATTATCATTAACATATTCAACATCTCTGTATCAATCACTCACCAACAAAGACAATGGTTTGTCTTATCAATGAAAGGCAATGCTTTCTACTTCCTTCCACCTCAAATTCCAAAGCTGAATAGTCCCTTCAGAAGGTGTAAGGGATTTAAGAAAGCCACATACTAGATCCTGGCACCAAACTGAATTCCTTATCCAATTTAGCTTTCATGATGAGAATTAAAGAGTTAAAGAATTCCCCTCAGTTGACTCCCTCTGGATCCTGACAAATTTTCTCATCCTCGAATGCATCTTAAAGTCACTGTTAACTTTTCTTGTAAGCTAATCCTTCACTTACAGTCTTGTCTCATGAGGGCCCTCACTTCCAAACATTCTCTCGGGCATTATAACCTTTCCCTCCTTGGTCTCTCCCATCCTTCAGTTTCAAGTAAACAGATTAGCATGTAGTAAATGTTCAGTAAATGTCTGATGAATGACTAAAGCTCCACATTTATAATTTCAAGTATTTGCAGAATTTTTTTAAAACAGCTTTATAGAGTCATATTGTTATACAAAAAAAAATTGTACATGTTTAATGGATGCAATTTGATGAATTTGGACATACATACACCTGTGAAAACATCACCAGAATGAAGGTAATAGATATATTGTTCTATATTTTTACACTGTCATCTCATTATTACCTCAAACCTCACAAGGCTAGAACAGAAAGCATTAACTTCCTACGAAATCTGGCTGTTCTCTTTGACTTTGCAGTTCTTTTGGATGTACCATAATTCTCCCAGTTTCCCATATTCAACACCACAATAGCTTGAATTCCTGCCTGTAACTTGCTAATTATTAAGTTTTGTAATCATGTTTTTCTTCACAGCACTAGGCATGTGGAAGGCAATCATTCAATAGATGGCCCACTGCATCTACAGATTTGATTGTCCCACTAAAATAACCTCCATAGATCAAACTGTATCAAGTCTCTCCAAACTCCGGTTCATTCATGTATCCAATCATAAGATTTCTCTTCCATATAGTAACTTTGTTCATTGAGTCTCCCTTACTCAGAAATGTTCAGTTCAAAGACCAAAATGCTTCCTTAACATTCAAGAACCACTATAATCTGGACCCAATCAAGTTTTCCAATATTAGCTCTTATTATTTCTCTAGAGGAATTATGCATTATACCAAGTGATTTTATACCACTCTAAGAGACTGTGCACTCACACTTGTGGATGTGCCCTTTCCTGTCTTCATGCCTTTGCTCAGGATATTTTCTTGCTTGGAAATGCTCTTCCTAGTATGGTTCCTAACAATCCTTTGGGGTCAGTTTACTTTATGTAAGCCTTCAACTCTTCCAGTCAGAAATTCTATTATAGAGGAAGTATCACATATTTTGCATATTTGATATTCCATGTGCTAGATTTAATCCCCCAATAACATTTCCCGGTCTTGAAAGGCAGAGACAATGAAGTATAGTCATACTTCTGTATTCTTCCCATAATCCAATAACTAAATTCACCAATGCAAGGCAATGTTTTCTACCTCTTAGATAAAAGTCTTTAATAATATGTCATTAATCCTTAAACTTCATTTCTATCACACACTTCAAATAATAACCATTTAAAAATTGTACCAAGTTGACCATATTTAAATATACATGAAGCCTGATTTTTAAATTCTTTATCAGGAAGTTTAAAAATATATTTTCACATTGTATTATATATTTTTAATATTATTATATACAATAAGCATAACATAATAACACTTAGTACTCCAATTCAACATTTAACTTTATGTTTCTACCTACATTTTATGAATGACTTAACAACCAGTTTAGAATACTTTCTTCATAAATACTAATGTGATTCTAAGGGTAAATAAATTAAGAGTGATTTACAATTGAAAACCTGAAAGAAAAAACATCTTAAATCATTAAAGAGTAAATATTTGAGGGGAAAGAAACAAGTTTATTGGTTTATTTTTTCAAAGTTGTGTTTTAAATATTTTTTGAGAGTTTAGCTCCTTATATGGAATTTCTTTAGTTATATACTAAAAAAGTATGCTCAAATTAAGTACAAAAATATTCATATCCTCAACATTTGATGTAATATGGCAAAAATATCAACAATATGAGTTTAAATAACTAATTCATAAGGAAGAGTTTGAACTGGACCAAATCCTGCGTTTTCTTTCATCCCTCCATGTTTTCTTTCTATTTTAAACTAGGGCAACAGAAATTTCTTTGTTTGAAAGTCAGGAATGCTGGAAGTCTTAAGTGATAGAACAGGTAGCTCAGCTTTTACTTCACATCTCTCCTTGGGGGAAAGGGGAGAGAAAAACACTGTGGACAAAGTAATTTTGCTTTTATTTCTGGAAAAATCATTTTTTCCATCAATCTTCATAACTCTCTAAAATAAACTGTTAAAAAGTTACAGGCCAGTCAACCACTTCACCAAGGTTTGTGGAAATACACATGGCTAACTCAAGTTTTCTTACTACTATAAATGTGTAAAAGTTGCTCCTAAGTCTTTAACAAAATTCCAGGAAATATTCACAAGGTCATGATGAATTTCTGCTTCTCATCTGCAATATTTTTGAACAAAAGAATAGTAAAAGAAATCTAGGCTTAAGAATCACACTATACGCCAAATTTAATTTTAGGTTACTACACAATCTTAACTGTGAAAAATGTTGTGTTGCACCAAATGCTTAAGAACCACATTTACAAAGAAAAAAAAAAGAAGTTAAGATTTACCATTTTCATTAAGATGAAGAAAGTTAACAAATATTCCTCTCCTTTGCTAATATTGAGATGTCTGCCCTCTCATTAGGCTGGACAAAGTAATCACTACTTTAGGAAGGCATAAAGTGAAAGGCAGAATTTGTCATTTAAAATACGTGATTCACATTCCAAACCACCTAAATTAACATTTAAAAATTTAAGAGATAGGGAACTCAGATAATTCAACAAAGCAGGGAACAATAAGAAATACTGAACAGCAAGCAGTTCCTAAACCCTATATATAAAATAAAGACAAATCAAATAATAAACACAAATAAAATCAAGGCCAGAAACCATATAAATCAAATAAAATAAAGACAAATGAAATAAAGACCAGAAACTATTTTCTCTTTAGCACAGAGTTTTCCAGAATCACAAACTTGAAGGGGAGGCACTCATTCTGCTGGCACACAAGTAGGAGCTCACACACAATGTAGAAAAAAGCCTGAAAACCCTGAGACAAACTTTACATCTGTATACCTACACATAATGGAAAGGAGGGTATGGTGGGAAATTTTCCCCACTTTCCTCCACAAACCGTAGTTAGTACTGCAAGCTTCCAATTCCCTTGATACAATTAAAGGCAAAATTGAATGAATGACATTTGGGGCAGGGTGGATTGAGGAAACAGGGAGGGAAGAGGAGAGGGCATTATAAGAAAGCCATTTTGTAAAGATTGAGTGGAATAATCTTTTTAAAAGCCCTAATATTTCTCATTTCCCTTTTTCTTCCTCTCTTTTTTTATTAAATACACACCAACTTCCTGGGACTCTGATCATTTAAAAGGACTGGTGCTTAGGATACACAGGAGTCTTATGTTAGATATGTATTTGACACAAATGGTTCTTTTGGGGAAAGTATCTTAAAAATCATCTTTGTGACCATGCATAAAATGTGACCAATTGCTTTAGAAAAGATGAATTCCATGCATCAATTAGTAAACCGAGGTCCCAATCCACAGCTCTTTGATTACTACTAGAAACATAAGCTATTTACTACTCTAAATATTTTTTTCCTGAAATTGAGAAAAATTTGCATTCACATTTTTAGAAGATAATGAAGGAACTGAATCTTTAGTATTTATACTCTCTGAGTTATTCATAATGGGTTGTTTAGGCTATCTAGCAAAAGAAAAAGCAAAATGTGAATGATTAAAAGTTAGTAGACATGGGTAACATTTAGTAGATTGCTTAAAATGTGCCCACTTAAAACCGTAACAGCAAAAAACATATGAACATAGCTCATTACTTCTTTAATAAAATGAAAATATATTGGGAGAGGGGGGCGGGTTGAGTAAATCTCCAGTAAGAAGTTGAGTCCCATGCAGTAGTCCCTTGTCCAGGACAAAAAGCTCCCCTTAACAACATGGAACAGTCATTTTGTGGGAAAGGCGGGGGAGGGGTCTGAAAAGTCATCTCCTAGGCTACTCTGATAAGGGACCCTTCATTTCTCTCGCTGTACTATGTGCTGGGCAAGGCAGGGGAGCGAGAGATAACTTCAGCCTTAAGAAGCAGCACCAAAGGGGAAAAGAAGTCACTTCGATCTTCGTTCTACGCACACAGGAAGAGACCAATTTTATGCCGCCGCCGCCGCCATCGATACCTCCTTGTGCTCCGTGCCAATGTGTTTGGCAGGGGGCACAACTTGCGTTTTACCTCACAAATTCTGAGACTCCTCCATCTATCTCTCCCGAGTTAAGTTCTCCAGCCTCCAATCCCCAAGGGTACCACTCTCAGCGGGCGCAGGTGTCTTGCTCTGGCCTATTTTTTATAAGGCCCCCATTCTCATCTCATTCATTGAGCGCCCAATTCCCTCCCCGCCTTCCCAACGCAGTGCACCACATAGCCTAATACAAGGAAACATTTAGAGCCCAATTCCCAGGTTACCCGGCCAGAGCGTCTGGCCCTGCCTTCTGGGGAACCCTAAGGCCGCCTCTCGACGTGAGTGCCCAGTGAACAGTGCGCACAGAAATAGTCACGTGGGCGGCGGGGCAGGCCTGGGCTTCCTCACCTGCATCCCAGGCACTTGGACAGTCACCGGTGAGTGGGCCATGAAGGCGACTGCTGCTTCGCACTGCTTCTGCGGGCGGTGGCGCCTTGGGCTGGGACTGGCTCCTCCTCCTGAGGTATTTCGGCGGCCCTCCCAAGCTTTTCGGCCAGGGCCTAGAAGGACACACAGAAGTGGGGTTACTGTCTACGGCCATACCACCGTGAACACTCCCGATCTCCTCTGATCTCCGAAGAAGTGGGGTTACTGGATTCATGGAGCATAGCCCTGGGCGGGGAGATGGGCATTTCACGGCGCCACTCCCTGGGAATCAATCTACCTTTCTGGCGCCTATCGGCCGCTGTTGCTGCCGTCTCTTCCGCTGGTCCTCCTCCAGATGCTGCGTGTGGCGGAGGATGGGACCTGGGCTCAAGTGATGCCGCTTGTCTGCGCCTAGCCGCTTTAGGAAGAGGAGGTGGAGGCGCCAGAGCAACCCGCCCGCTCGTCTGGCGGGGTAGGCGGTTAGGGGCGGTTCCTCCACTGGCCCTGTCCCCGCCCCTCAGTCGGGCGGTGTCAGGAGAGCTAAGGTTCCAAGTGTAGAGGTTTATTGCCTGTGGTTGCTGGAGCCTAAGAAGGGGAAGACTCCCGGCACGTGGAGAGGAGAACCCGGGTCGGGAGACCTGAAACATGGCTCAGCCTAAAGAGAAAATGGAAAAGTTTGGGTGACCCTGGGGTCATGAGGGCGTCCGAGACGCGGCCACGTTGCAAACAAGCTTACTCGACTGGGGCACATGCAGCCTTGAAGATGTCTTCAGTTGAAAATTGTGGAGTGTCGGAAGTCTTTCCAATCTGCTCGAGGGTGGGGCCACAGAGAGTCACTGAGTGGTGGACCCCTGCTCATTTCCGAGGTGGGTGGTCTCTGCAACCTGGGGCCGCACTGCTAAGCAAATCCGTAGCCACTCTAATGCTTTTCAGATCCTCTGACCCCAGACATGCTTCAGGTGACTTAAATCTGAGGCAACACCTACTTCTTTGGCTATAATTTGGTGGGGAATAACCAGAATGGGGCTTCTCTTCATCACAAATTCTGCATGGTTCAGAGGGAAGTTAGAAAACAGATGGTACATCCGCAGAAAAATTAATGAGGGCGATCAAGTAGCAATACATATTATTGAACTCAGCATACACAGCCGTGGTTTCAGCAACTCCTTTCCTCCACCCCATTTCAAGTTCCACTCCAGGAGGAAGACCAGCTCTTTTAAGACTATCCTAATAATAACATTAACAATAATAATAGCAATTTCAGGAATCTCATTATGAAGGGACCTCGGGACCCACAAGGGTTTAATAACATTTTTAAAATGTAACATCCAAGTGCCGGTTTAAAATGAGGATGACGTTCCCTACCTTTCAAGTTGTTTTAGGTCTGTACACAATACAGTTATTGGAGCTCTAGTAGACACTCAATTAATGTTTCTTTTGTTCCTTTTGAATATTTTCAAAGATAGCATATTAGTATCAATATTGTTATTGCTAATGGATGCCATTTTCTTTGTGTCAGAGATAAAGTGTTATATATGTGTTGCCTTATTGAATCTTTTTTTTTTTTTTTTTTTTTTTTTTTTTTTTTTTTTTTTTTTTTTTTTTTTTTTTTTTTTTTTTTTTTTTTTTTTTTTTTTTTTTTTTTTTTTTTTTTTTTTTTTTTTTTTTTTTGCTTTTTGGTATGTGGGTGGCTCCCTGGCTGGGAATTGAACCCAGGCCACAGCACTGACAGCGCCAGCACCGAAGCCTTAAGCCACTACACCATCAGGGAACTCCCACCTTATTGAATCTTTACAAGGGAGGTCATAATTGCTTTCTCCTCATTTTACAGATGAAGAAGAAGGGTCAGAGAGGTTAAGATATTTGACACAAAATATCACATAATTTAAGAAGTGACAAGCTGGAAATTCAAACACAGGTATTTCTAATTTTTAGGATCTACTCTTTTAGCAACTTGCAAGTATACAAAACAATATTGTTAACTATAGTTACCATGTTGTACATTAGATCCCCAGATCTTATTAATCTTATAACTAAATGTTTGTACCTTTTGACCCTTTCACCAATTTCCCCTATTTCCTGCCCCTGGCAACCACCCTACTCTCTTTCTATAAGTTTGATATTTTTTAGATTTCACATGTAAGTAAGATCATGCAGTATTTGTCTTTCTTGGGTCTGACTTATCTCACTAAGCACAATGCCCTCAAGTTCCATTCATGTTGTTGCAAATGGCAGGATTTCCATCTTTTTTATTAATAATATTCCATTTCATTTATATACACTGTATTTTCTTATCCATTCAGATGATAGGCTGACAAGGCATACTGTTTTAAATGCGACAGAAAACAACTACCATTTCAAATGGTATGTATGGTCAGCCTAGTCTCACTGGGTTAAATTCAAGGTGTCACTAGGCTGACCATACATACCATATAGTACTGTTGTTTTCTGTCCCATTTAAAATGGTACGTCTGGTCAACCAAATGATGAAGCATATAGGTGCATTTTTCTTACTCCTAGTTTCCCCATTCCAGGCCCTCACTACTTCTATCTAACTTGATGCAGAGTCCCAATCCAGTCTACTTCCCACATGCCCAGCTCACACTTAACAATGCCAGCCTGACCAGAAAGCTGCAGTGCCACCAACAATTTAATGTCCACAGAAATTCCCTGGGATTCTTTTTAAAGTGCAGATTTTGATTTAGCAACTCTGGAGTGAGCCCAGGATTCGGCATTGCTAACAATTTCATAGGTTCTGTCAATACTGCTGATTCTTAGACTGCAATTTAAGTAGCAAGAGTCTGAATCAAGGTCCATAATTTGAGGCTCATCTCAAATTCTGCCTGCATTGAGCCTTTCTCCTTGCTCCAAGCCCTCCTTCAACCTTCTCTTGCATGCCAGTAAAAGCAGCACTCACATTGCAGTTTTGTTCTTATTTCATACATTTCATTTGTTTAGTCTGCCCAACAAGATTATTAGGTTCCTGAGGCCAGAGATCCAACTTCTCTTACATAAGAATTATTCAGGTAGGATGCCAGCTGTCACCGGGCAAGATTCTTGTCTGTTTTGTTTATTGCTGTATCCTCAGAGGCTAGGAGAGTTTGTGGCACATAGTAAGCCCTCAATAGAAATTTGTTGAATGAATAAATAAATTAAATAATGTATTTCCTTTGAATTCTTCATGAAGATTGGTATAGTGCTAGGTGCATATAGTTACACTGTGTGTTATCAGTGCTTGGTTAAACTCCTAGGCACTGCTCTTTCTGGCTCTTTAAATTGCTCACTTTATTATATGTTGACACCATTCATTTTGTTTTTGGTCTCCTTAATTCTTTCCAGTTACTTTAATGTCACAACAACCTAACAGCAAGTTGTGTACTTTTAATAAATAAATAAATTAAATATATCTGAGAAGTGACTTTCCCTGACATCATTCTGGGCCAAAGTTATGTAAGAATGCAGTAGACTAATTGCTGAATTTTAAGACCTGAACACTTGGGACATTTCCTTAGAAATACTGCTGTTGAGATCTTAGTAAACTTTTTAACCTTTATTTATGTCTAATCCCATTAAATAAACTATCTGTTGTTATTAATATTATTGATAGAGATCACTTGAGTTTTTACATGGAGTTCCCTGTGGTTTGCTTATGCTTTTTCTCATATATATTTCTTAATTTAAATAAAATAAGAAATTGAAGTGTGATTTTTTTAACTGCCCCCAGAAAAGGGCACTTGAATACTTTACTTCAAAATGGCAGCCCAGAGTCTAATACTATATTATAATGTATTCCCATAGCTTGATAGAAAATGTTCCTTGCAAAGCGATACCATATTTTACAGTTTTTGATAGCCCCATGGAGTGTAACATAGTGCCCCAAATAAGATTTTGTACCTGCTTGATTGATGTGACTGAGTGGTATGAATATTTAATAACCATATGAATAAAGTAAGGTTGTGTACAGATTAAGTAAAGTCAGTGAATTCCAATTTAGACAGTGTCCTTGAACCCAACAAATTTAATAATTTAAATTTACAATGTGTGATTTCAACATTTGTCATACCCTCAATATTAAACACATAACCTTGCCCATGTTTGTAAATATTTACTGAATGGACTAGTTCAGAGCTAAATTGTAGATGGATGGAAATGACCCAACTTTAATATAGACAGAAGTGAGGTAATGCATTAGGGCCGTGGTTCTCAACCAGGGACACTTTTGCCTCCTGAAGACATTTTTGGTTGTCACAAATGGGAAGGAAAGGGTGCTACTGGTGGTAGGTAGATGCCATGGATGCTGCTAAGCATCCTCCAATGCACAGGAGAACTATCATAACAAAGGATTACACAGCCCAAAATGTCAGCAGTGCCAAGGTTTGAAAAACCATGCTAAACATACACTCTTTGCATTAGGAGTTACTAACCAAGAAACAGACTTGGTAGTCTCCGTTTTCTGAGGATTTCAGTTCAATGTGATGGCTTCCCCCGTACTCCCTCCCCCCCCAAAAAACCCCCACAGAATATCATGCCACATCAAGGAATACTGGAAACAAAACAGTATTTTTATATTGTTTTCGTACTAAATCATAAATCATCTACCCCCAAAGTGAATATTACTTAATGAAAAATAATATTGAACAGAACATAACTTTAAGAAAATTTAATGGTTTGTTTTAAAATAATGTTTACTCATGGAGCATATTCTAATGTACCAGACATTACATAGGAGCCTTCAAATTTGATACCTCATTGAAATAAATTTACACATATTCCACTTTACAGAATTTAAAAGTAGGGTTCACATTTTATACTTTCATATTTTGAGCCCAATAATTACATTGAAATGTTGTTATTATAAAGCATATAAATATATGAACTATGAGGGAAAATTGATGCGATTATCTGAATTTCTTTCAAATATCTGAATATTTAAAACTAAAAAAAAATTATTTGGGCAATTACAGAAGCTCACCATCAATATTTTGATTCAAGATATTAGACTCTGTGCTGATACTTGGAAGCCCAACATTCAAGGGTCCCTTTTATCTTTTATTTTATGTAAACGCATATTTGATACCTCAAACTTGTTTCCTCTCTGTGGGTATCAAATTGGAAACCATGATATAATAGTTCTTACAGATGTTGTATCCTTGCTACTGTTCTAGCAAAGCATCCCAAGAGAAAATTTATTGAATCAATAATTGGTCAAGGAGCATTAAACCTATATAATTGCTTCTCATGAATAACCTTGTACCTTTTTGGGGCTTGCACGATACTCCACCATAGTATTATTTATTAAAAATAAAAACAAAACAAAAAAGACTAGTATCTAAGACTCAACACAGCAGAATTTTCTTGCTAGCTTTACTTCCTGATGCTACTGAGGGAAATAGAGCAACAGAGGAGGTGGGTGGAAGCAGATGCTGCTTAGGTGGTTTCCTGCGTATAACATTTCTTTACACATATGATTACTCATTTTGAAATATTTGCATTTAGCTACAAAAAGAGTTGAGCTCGTAACTTCTTACCTTTACCAATTGGTTACAGAACTGAGAGAGGTAAACATGACCAGGACAATTTCATTCAGGGGTAGGAGTCAAAAGATAGAATGTTAACAGATATGTTCCTGGTTTCAGTTTTGATGCCTGCCTAAATTCTCACAGAATTGCATTGTTGATTTTTAGATGCTTTGTGTCCAAGATGAAAGCCCTCAGAAGCCTGCATTTACTCACTCAGTCACATTAATGATGACAAAACCACTAATTGCTACACCAATAATCTAATAATGATTTTCTTTTATTGCCATAGGGGGACATGAAGAGACTGGGGAGTTTCTTAGGACAGATTCTTTAAAAAGCTGGGCTATTTTTAAGGAAGTCAGGTAACTTTTTTGTGCTCTGCAGTGTGCTGTTTTTAGTCACAGGAGACCCTTTTATGTGTTACCATGAAATGATGCTAAATAACCAATGTGGGTGATATTTTTCTCTCTGAATTAATTTTTTAACATGTCTTGAATTGACCATTTATTCTTTAATGTGTAGGCTTCTCAAGAAAACAGTTCTAGTGAAAGGTGGCAGTTAAAAACAAGAAAAAAAAACTGGCAGTTGAGACCAAATAGGAAGTGACTATGCCATCAACTCACACTAAGGAAAAGGATGTTGTTGCCAAGACCTCTAAGAAAGGCAGTTGTGTAAAATTACCACTCTTGGACTTGCCTGCTGAGGTTCTGTCACCATGTGGTAAAAAAATTCTCATACTCATAGTTTTGTTACTTCTCTACTCAAAAGGATATGAACAGATTAGGGGAATAACATGCACTCCTTGAAGAACTGTTATCAGAGACTACCAGAAGTTTCTGGGACAGAAACTCAACATTGTACATAAGCAAAGCTCCCATCCTACTCATTCTTCTTCCTGTGCCAAATCAATATTTTAAGATTAATTAAAATTCATTATTTTATACCATGAGGCCCACCACAAGGGTCCAACTATACACTGTAACAGTATTTTTCCTGAGAAGTGGAAGACAGAATGTCTTTTTATACTTTCAGATGGGCTCCAGAGCCAGCCTGGACCACACCACCTTTCCCATTTTTGTTTCTTTTCTCTTTTCTCCTTTTCTTTCTAATATATTTCTTAAGTGCAGTGCCAGGAACTCTGCTAAGGGCTTGCAATACAAAGGAACATAAGGAACTTGCTTTCTCAGAGAACACCATAAAGTAAACAAGGAAATCTCAAAATGATACATGATTATAGTTGCAGTACATGAAAAACTGCTATAGCAATTCATTTTATCTGTGTAGATACTGGAAGGCATCACAAAGGAGGTGATATGTGGGCTAAACCTTGAAAAAAATGGTAATAGATAGCAAGCTAGAGAATTGGGGAGAGAGGCTGAAGAAGAGAGGGTATTGCAGATAGAAGGAACAGCATGTACAAATGCCTAAACCAGGCATGTATATCCCACATCACCTGATGACCTGGTTAAAATACAGATACTATGCTCCATTTGTCCAGGTTCTGATTTTGTAGGTCTGAGATGGAGAAAGGGAATTTTTATTTTATAAAAATAATATAAAATAAAATAAAAACTTCCTAGGTGATTATGATGTGTCTAATTGTTCATGAACCACTAGCTTAGAGAAATTACAAGCTTTCCTTGATGAATAGCTGGTAGTTGGTTTAACAGACAGAAACAGAATACGTGAAGCATCCCAGCAGTGAGTTTGGAAGAGGAAGTGAGGTTGGAATGAAAAGAGTATGAGCCTCGTATATCATTCTAAAGATGTTGAATTTAACCCCATTGGCTCCTAGGAGTACTGAGTGGTTTTAAAGAAGTGATAAATTTGTTCCAGATTTGTACTACCAAAAAAAACAACAAACCAACAACAACAACAAAATAAACCTCTGATTACTACACAAAAGATAGTTTGGATATGGAAGAGACTGGAAGCAGAGAGACCTGTTAAAAGGCCATTATTAGGTCATTGTAGAAGTACAGGAGAGGGACTGATTTAAATTAATGGCTATGAGAATGAAGAGATTCCAGAAACAGCTTGGAGTTGGAATCAACAGCGTACAATTAATTGGATGTGGACAGATAAGAGGTGGATTTAAAATGCCAGAGACATCCATCTATCTTAAGGACATGGGTAAATGTTGATTCCTGGAACTGAGCCAGGGAATACAGAAGGAGGACCAGGTTTGGATAAAAGATAAGGTAGAAGAGGGTAAAGGTGGTCAAATATGTGGTGATGGAAGGAAAACTGACTCTGGGTGGTAAACATACAATGTAATATACAGATGATGCATTATAGAAATGTACACTTGAAACCTTTATAATATTACTAACCAATATCACCCCAATAAATTTAATAAAGATAAAAGTGAGAATAAAAAAGATAAGTAGTTCAGTTTGGGTACACTGAGTTTGAGGTGCCTGTATGACATCTAAATGAAAATATCCAGAAGGTGATTGAAAATAAAAAGAGGTCAGATTGCAAATACAGATTTGAGAATTGTGGACAGAAATGTGACACATAGCAGGTGTCAATAAAGGACATAAAAAATAGACACTAAGTTGGAACCATTCACTTCCTTTTTAGAAAATCACTTCTTGAATAATTGTTGTATGTTTTCGTCCAGTCAAATGCTGCCTTGTGCCCACTGACATCATATCTATCTGCAGAAAGCACACCATTTTTTCAAAGTAATGATTGTTGATTTCATATCTATAAGATTGTATTACTAAATGTTTCTGCTGGGTCCCTGAATGCATAGATTGCCCTTTGCATGCATGATAATGACAGTAAAGGAAGGAATGGAATAAAGTACGGAAATGATATCAAGAAATCTAGATTCTATCTTGCTAGATTTTCTGACATTTTTTTTGCATGCAAACATAAAATAGATTATTATGCACCGGAACAGTTTGTATTATATTTCCCCTCCTACACTCAAAAGAAAATGAGGTGGGAGATGATATGTATCCCTGGTTTCATGAAACAAAGTTAGTGTCTTCTACAATGGAAAGAAAAACAGGAACAATTTACTGCAACCTAAAGCATAGATTACTTGCAAAGCCATGGTATTTGACTAATGGGAAAGTGCACAACTTTAGTAAATATTTCTCCAATTTTTCAGAATCATTAATACTGTTCTGGTTCTTCCATTTTTTTTGTGCTGTTGACCTTTTATGAAACTTCACACATCCCTATAGTTTACCATATGTAGAGGTAAGCACTCAAATGGCTAACTGCCAACTTGAAATTAACAGAGATAAATCATGCTTTTCATATATATTGTAAAAATAATGGTAGACATTTACAATCTGAGATCTTGAAAGCAGATAAAAAGAGATGATATTTAAACTGTTTTGTACAATGCATTTTATTATGTGTTTGGGTTTTTATTTGTTTGATTTTGTATATGGGTAGTTCCCTGGCTGGGAATCGAACCCAGACCGCAGCGTTGACAGTGCCAGCGCTGAAGTCCCAATCCACTACACCACCAGGAAACTGCTGTGTTTGGGTTTTTCTCAGGTGTTACAAGAAACTGAAATATATCAGCTCTTAAATTTTTAATGTTACTTTTGTATCTGACAATATCCAGATTCCTGCTGTGAAAATATAAAGAAATGAGTGTTTGCTATGTTGTGAAGTATGAATTTAGTGCATGGAGTATATACTAAAAAACAAAAATAAACAAAACAACAAAGATGGTTTCTTATTTTTTTCCAAACTTTCAAAGCATAAAAATGTTACTGCTGTATGAAAATGTCACTTATCTGAATAATAACAGAAGAAATTGTTTCTGCAAAGAATACATTTAAGGAATTAATAGTAGATTACATAATGAAGAGTATTACATCAGCATTTTGGAAAATATAATGACAGAAAACACCCAATCAGAAAAGCAAAAACACAAAAGAATTTTTAAAAATGGGGATAGTTTAAGGGGCTTTGGGGATAACATTGAGTATACCAACATTCACATTATAGGCTACCAGAAAGAGAAAATAGAGAGCATGGGGTTGGAAATGTATTTGAATAAATAATGATGAAAATTTTCCTAACCTGGTGAAAAATAGACATACAAAGGCTGTCTGGAAAGTATCCAGGCATGTAATATGAAAAATAGAGGAATTTATGGCTGGATATTTTCCAGACAGCTCTTCTACAAATCCAGGAGTCACACAGTCCCAAACAAAATGAACCCAAAGAGGCCCACACCAAGATACATGATATTAAATTGCCAAACGTTAAAGACAAAGAGAGAATTTTAAAATCAGCAAGAGAAAAGCAGTTAGTTACCAACATGGGAGGTCTTTTAAGCCTGTCAGCTGATTTACCAACAGAATCTTTGCAGGACAGAAGGGATTGGCATTAAATATCAAAAGTAATGAAAAACAAAGACCTATAACCAAGATTATTTTATAAAGCAAAGCTATTATTTAGAATTGAAGGAGAGATAGAATTCCCAGACATAAAAAGTTAAATGAGGTCATTACCACCAAACCATTATTACAAGAAATGGTAAGGGAATTCTTTAAAAAGAAGAACAAGAAGGAAAAAGAGGAGGAGAAGAAAAAGAGATAAAAAATATAAATAATAAAATGGAAATAACTAAATACCTACCAACAATTACTCTAAGTGTAAATGAATTAAATGCTCCAATCATAAGACAAAATGACTGAATGAATAAGAAAACAAGACCTTAGATGCGCTGCCTATTAGAGACCTATTCCAGATCAAAAGAAACAAACAAACTGAAAGTAAAGGGATTGAAGTTGTTTTATGAAAACACAAATAAACAAACAAAAAACTGAGGTTACATACTTATACTAGACAAAATAGACATTAAAATAAATGCTATGACAAAAGTTAAGGACCCAGTAATTCCACGTGTGAGTACATATCTGAACAAATCCAAAACATTAATTTAGAAAGGTGTACATATTCATAAATTTATTGCAGCATTATTTACAATGACCAAGATATGGAAGCAACCTAAATGTCCATCAATAGATAAACAGAGAAGAGATGGGATACATATACATGGAACATTACTCAGACATAAAAAAGAATGAAATCTTGATATCTGCTACAATATGGATAGAACTAGAGGGGATTATGCTAAATAACAAATCAAATAGACATACAAACACCGTATGATTTCACTTATATGTGGAATCTAAAAATAAACCGAAAAACAAAGTGAATGAACGAAGAAAATAAACAAACTGGTAGATACAGAGAACATTTTGGTGGTTTCAAGATGGAAGGAAGAAGTGTAGGCAGGTGAAAAGGAAAAGGAGTTAAGAAGTACAAATTTGTAGTTACAAATTAGTCATGAGGATGTAAAGTATAGCATAGGTAATATTATGAAAACTATGTATGGTGTCAGATGGGTGCTTGATTTATTGGAATGGGTTACCGTGTAACTTAGTAAGTTATATAAATGTCTAATCACTATGTTGTACACCTGAAATTAACATAATATTGTATGTCAACTGTAATTTAAAAATTAAAAAAAATTCAGAATTAAAAAACAAAAAGAAATTGTTTCTGGGTTGTAAAATGTTGGGTTGTTGAGCATGTTTCCTAGTAAAAAAGTAAGGTATTCAATGTGAGTATATATAACAGTACACTTCAGTATCACCCTTCTCCTTTGGTTCTGCTCATAGTAAATAAGGTATAAAGTAATTATTTTATTGTCTTTTTTAAAGCAGAAGCCCAACCCAAACTCTTATTAATGTAAATAGAGGAATTAGGTAATTTTAAGAGTTATCATTTACTCTGTGTCAGGCATGGTTAGAATTTAAATATACTCACATGTAATCTTCACCACAACTCCATGAGCTAGTGATGTTATCATTACTGTCATAATATCAGTCCCATTTTATAGTTGACCAAACAGAGGTACAGAGAAATTAGGTAATAACTCATCCAAGGTAGGATTCCCAGATAAAATATAGGACACCCAGTTAAGTTTGAATTTTAGATAAGTAATGAACAATTTTACATGAGACATACTTACACTTAAAATATTATTTATCCAAAATTTAAATTTAACTAGCTCTTCTGTATTTTTATTGCTAAATCTGACAACCCTACAAGACAAGGTTATTTGGTTATTACGTGGTGGAACCAGAATTTGAACCCAGGAAGTGTGTCTTCAGAATTTGTATTTTTAACCATTATACTTTTACTAATTAGAGGGAATGGAGGGTACAGAGCTTCATTATCTCTATGTGGAATATTGAAAAAAATCAAGACTAATGGACACTTCCTGAGCAGGATCATAGGTCTATAAGTTTTAATTAACTGTAATTTACTCTAATTGTTAATTATCATTTGGTCACAGTCTTTTTGGTTAGAATTTTTGGTCTAAAAGTGGTAAGATCTACTCATACAACATTGTAAAACCTTTTTTCTTTAGTGATCTCCAAGCTGAAAGATTAAAGAAAAAGTGTGATTCACTGTAATGAGTAGAATTAACGGATCAGTACTGTTGATCAAAACACCTTTTTTCTTCCTTCACAAAGCAGCTATGTACCAGGGATGGTCAAAAAATGTGCAGAACGGCGGCATTATAGGAGAGGTGGGAGTACTAGTGCACACAATTTGATTGTGTGACTTATTATTAGTATATGTGCCAAATTTCAGCCTCCTTGCATCTGTGTTCTTTCAGATATCACTGAAGAAGTACATCAAATGTGAAGAAAACCCCAACTATGGATCAAATTGAATTTCACGCCATCATTTTAAGTTCCTCACAAAACAAGGGAAAACACCTCAAACTATTTTGGAAGAGATATTAGCAGTTAATGCAAACTGTTGCCCTGGGAAATATATGGTTTTACAAGTAGCATAGCCTTTTCCAGCAAGGCAGAGAGTGGATTGAAGACAACCTCCATCCAGAAGCCCTATTGAGGCCACTTCCTCAGATATTGCTAAAAAAGTTGAAAACTTGTAGTGGAAGATGCCAGATTGAATAGAAAGCAGCTTGCAGAAATGGTTGGGGTTTCACCTACATACATTTTGAATATTCTCCACCAGCATCTAAGGATGTCAAAAGTCAGTGCAAGATGGGTACAAAGAATGCTCACGCCGCTTCAAAAAGAACAGTGCATCAAGTGTTCACGACAGTTTTTGGACCTCTGAAGAGAAAAAAAAGATGAAGTTTTAAACCAGATTGTCACTGGAGTTTAAACTTGGATTCATCATTATAAGCCTGAGAGAAAGAAAGCAAGAGTCCATGCAGTGGCCTGAAAATGGCTTGCCACCTCCTAAGAAGTTGAAGGTGTCATAATCTGCTGGAAAAATCATGGCTATTGTTTTTTAGGATACACAGGGTATCCTGCTGATCAATTACAAGCATAAGGGTGTCACAATAACTGCACAGTACTATACCAGTCTGCTGAAACAGTTAAAAGAAACTGTGAAGGAGAAAATAAGAGGAAAATGGAGCAAAGGAGTCCTGCTTTTGCACCACAGTGCTCTCGTGCACAAGAGTAATGTTACGTTGGCTGCTCTTCACAACTGTGGTCTCCAAACATTAAACCACCCTCCCTATACTCCAGACCTGGCTCTGTCTGATTATTATTTGTTCCCAAATATGCAAAAACAACTTTGAGGAAAAAATGTACAGATGTTGAAGAGGTTAAAGCTGCAATTTGAGGGCAACAACAAAATATTTTTTAGAGGTTATAAATAAACTTATTAAAAGATCTAAAAATGTATAGGGTTAAGGGTGAATATTTTGAAAAGGAAAATAATAAATAGGCATTTTTTAACCTTCTTCCCCTTCATTCCATGAATTTCTTGACCACCCTTGTTTTGTTTGTAAAGAGTAAGAGCTTTATTTTAGTAAGAAGTTTTAAAAATAAAAATATGAGATATGTTTACTCATACCATTATCTTCTTTCTTCCTTTAATATTTTTATTCTAAAACAGGCACAAGGGCATCTAATTTTTGAAAGGTACTACAATTTAATGGAAAAAGAAAACAAAACTAAACATGGGCTTTGGAGCCAGACAGACCTTATTAGCTGTGTGAACTTGATGTGTGAGCCTCAATTTTCTCATTTGAGAAATGGTGATGGTGAAGATTAAATAAGATAATGAACATAAACTGCTATAATGTGACATCTGCCACAGAATTGACACTTCACAAATAGTGGTAGTTCCTTTCTTCTGGCCATTTGCCTCTTTCTCTATGCCTCCACTATTCTCAGCAATACTCATGAATCTTTGAAAATCTAACCCTTATTTACAAAAGTATCTTGACTTGCCTGGAAGTTCTGCAGCAATCAGTTAGAATCCTTTATACCTAAAGTGTTTCCCTTTATTCCATTTTTTTTGAATCCCTAAAATGTTTAAGTTAGAACAAAAGACTACAGTGTGATTTCTACACTTAGAGATTAGTTGCAAGGACTTTTAGGGTGCATTTTTCTTTTATATTTAGAATATTCTTAGCATTTCAAGTTGGGTTTTATATAGTTTAGTTTCATGGGGAAACTCACTATGGACATCTCTGAGGGACACAAGGAGGCATAAAAAGAGATGGTAAAGTCAGGGGAATTATGTCATTAAAGCATTTTCTTGTGTGTATATGTGTGCATGCGTGTTGAGACAAGGGATGGTGATATATACTGAGGGGAAATACAAAAGTAAGTGCAGTTAGAGTTACACGGAAAGTCATCACAAGATTAGACAGCAAATAACCTTGCTATTGAAAAGAATCAATTCTGAAAGGTGGTATATAGTGTGCTAATTAAGAACATGGGTGTGTAGCCAGACTACGTAAGTTTAAATCCCAGTCTTGTTTACATGCTAGCTCTGTGATCTTCAGCAAGGCGCTTAATATTTCTGTCCCTCAGTTTTGTCATCTGTCAATTTGATTAGTAAAAATACCTACCCAATTAAGTTGATTTAAGGGCTTAAAGATCTTACTATTTCTTTAAACCTTTATTGAAGTATGGCATACATACATGCACAAATCTTAGGTGTCAAACATCTCAATGGATTTTTACAAAGTTCATACACTCATGTATCTGTCACCCAGATCAAGAAACAGAACACTAACTGTAACCCAGAAGTCATCCTGATGCCCTATCTGGCCACTACCTCTACCAACCCTAATTCATCCACTTCCTTGTCTTTAAACATTGTGAATGCAACATTGCCTATCTTTGACTTTTAAATGAGGATCTATGTCATGCTCTCAGAACAGTGACTGGCACATAGGAAACATAATATAAGCTTGACAATGTGATTTTAACAATAAAAAGAAAGCAGATATATTTTGGAGAAATAATTGTTAATAAGAATAACACATTAAAAAGAAAAATTGTGAGCTAAAGTATGACAATAAAGTTAACAAGCCTATTTTTAAAAAGTTTTAGTTCTTGAAAACATTTTGCTTCTATAAATTATATCTTGCATATTCCACGGCAAGAAAAAACACGTTCTATTTGAGACATCGGCGAAAACATACCCAAACATTTTAGCACTATTCAGAATAAGAAGTTTACTCAAATTGTTAGAAAATGAGTTTGGCAGAGGCACTTTTAATTTTTCAACTTTTTTATTGTTAAGTCTATTGAGGTGACATTGGTTAGTAAAAATTACATAGGTTCTAGTTGTACAATTCTACAATACATCATCTGAGTGTTGTGTTATGTGTTCATCACCCAGAGTGAGTTCTTTTTCCATCACCATATATTTGAGACTCTGTCCCTTGTCCCAGCCCCTTCTCCTATCCTCTCAGATAACCCCTAACCACTAAACTATGATCATGTCCATGAGTTTTTGGTTTTGTTTTGTTTTGTTTTGTTTTGTTTTTGCTTTCAGCTTTGAGTTCCACATATGAGAGAAATCATATGGTTCTTTGTTTTTTCTTTCTGGCTTATTTTGCCATGTATGATGGTCTCAAGTGGCCCTCTTTCATCTTTTCTTATGGCTGAGTAATATTCCATTGTATAAATGTACACAGCTGCCAGAAGCACTTTTAGGCCTCAGTTTCCTCATTGTAAAGTGAAGATTAAGCCATTTCTAAGATTCTTTCCAACACTGATATTTAATGACTATATAAAACATTTTCTTAAAAAATAAAATTTGGAAATCTCTGAATCATGGTTTGATAGTCAAATAAAAAAATCTAGAGCTCCAGTCAAACATGACCTTTTGGGGAGTTCCCTGATTGTGTAGTGGCTTAAGGCTTCGGCGCTGGCGCTGTCAGCGCTGCGGCCTGGGTTCGATTCCCAATCAGGGAGCTACCCACATACCAAAAAGCAAAAAAAAAAAAAAAACAAACAAACAAAAAAAAAACCAAACAAAAAAAAACCATGACCTTTTGGAAGAAAGGCTGCAGGGTTTCTGTGAGGAAATATTACATCTGACTAATCTATTAGTGCTTCTCAAGAGAGTAAATAACATGGACAGGGTGGAACCAGGGGATAGAAATTACACAGACTTTTAAAAAGCCTCTGACAAACTTCCATACTGTTGACATATTTTTGTTTTTGTTAAATGAGTTCCCATGGTATTTGGGGAAATGCTTTGTCATGGAAGTTGAGCTAATTTACAGAATAAAATAGAAGATAGAAAAATGTGGATGCTTCTTTGGATGGAGATGTATCAGTATTAAGATTTCTATGGTTCTAGGTTTATGTAAGTATTATACATGGTGCAAAATAAGGCATATACACTGTTACTTCTGTGTTTGTAGTTGACTCCAAGCTCTTCTTAATAGAGAAATGCCAAGCTGACATAGGATAAACTGTAAGAAAAGATCTCTCAAAATTGAGGGAGGAAGGAAAAAGGGAATGGTATATTATCTCAGCAAGATAAGGCATTTACAGTAAAATAATCCTAACTGTACAATGCAAATAGTAAGATCTGATATTACTTATAGCTCTAGAAAGAAATCTAGGAGTTGTAGACATTTCTGGAATAATTTCATTCTCTGTGCTATTTTGACTGCAAATTCTGTGCATCAGTAGAAAACGGTCTAATTTTAAAAAATTAAAACTTGGTGCAGCCAATTGAAGCATGTTTAATGCAGGTGACCACAAATCAAAAAAAGGCAAAATGGAGCTCAAGGTAGTATAGAGATGGGCAGCAAGAATTAAAGAATGAGAAGGAGCTATACTGAGATGGATTTAAATTATTAAGATTCTTTAACCTAAAAACGTGAAGACAGGAAGCAGCCAAAGTTTATGATAATACCAGTACTACTGATAATTACCACTTATTTACTACTCACTTTGAGCCTGGAACAGGTCTAAGCACTTTACATATATTGAATCATTCCATACTTATTAACCCTTAGTGAGGTAGGCCCCATTATTATCCTCATTATAAAAGCATCATGAAGGGTATGTACAGAGTAAATAGTGGTCAAAGTTATTTGTTTACTGGCTAGAGTTCAGCACAGAATGTCAAAGTAGTCAAATCCAAAATAAACAAAAGGAAGTGAGACTTTACACAGTGAATTGTAAAACCTAGGGAACTCACCACCTCATGAAACAGTAGAAGCTGAACTGAAAAGAGAGTCAAGAAAAATTTAAAACTATATATGTAGAAGATAAAACCAAGATAGCTTACTAACAGTAAATTTTCTTTAATGTTTAAGGTTGTCTTTAAGGAGAACGACTATACCTTATTGCAACATGTCTCTGAGCCCCCTATAAAAATTCTGGGCCGGATAGACAAGAAATTTGGACAAATGTAGCATTTTCTTTTAAATTATGACATAAGTAGGAGAATGGTACATTAATTCTTTGTGAGTATTTTAAGATGGTTGAAAATTATACTCTACTTGGATCTGTTCTCATTGATAGCTTAATTACACAGATTCCTATTTAAAGCAAAGTTTTGCCCTAGAGAAATTGAATCTTTTTTAAAGAAATTGCTTGCAAAAGAATTAATTGCCACAAAGAGAGCAGGGAGAGGGTTTTCCTGTTCATATCTACCCTCTAGTCAGCATTTATTTTGAGTTAGTTCATGCCCATATTTCCTTAAGTAATTACATTTCAGAGAAAATACATTTCATATGAAGAAAACAGGAAAGTAGCTTGAAACAGTATCCCCATGTAAAAGCCCTCACATGAAAACTTACATGGAGCCTTCTCTGACACATCAGTCCTCACAAAACCCAAAGACAGACTCATCTAGTATGGCTAGGGGATTCTATCTTATTGGCATAATACTGCTAGTTTCCACAAAATGTACAAATGTCCCTCCTTAGGTTGATGACCTCTAATTTATTGAAATACTGTATGTGCTCTGGGTACACCATCAAAAAGAAACAGAGAAGAAAAGAAAAGCTAGGAGTGAACATCTAGTCTACAGAGAACTAACCATGTCTGTGGAAAGGAAATATGAAAAAAAAAAAAAAAAGAAAAGTAACCTAAGAAACAGAAGAAGAGGGGAAACAATGAAGGAATAAGATTGTTCTGATTATACTATAAGATTATACTACAATTTTAAAATTATTTTAAAAGAGAGATGGGATTAAATGTGGATTTCAGTGATTAAATAGATAATTGGGCCATAAACAAAATGGTGAAGCTAACTAATCCTTTGAGCTCTCCTATTTCTCACAGCAAAGTCTCTGCTGTCTTCTCATCCCCCTCATCCTGACACTGTGTCCTCTGGCTGCCCAAAGGCCATTTCAGAAGCTACTGGGTAAGCTAGTACTCCCCTAGGCAGTACCCTGGATCAAGGCCTGGATCAGCAACTCCATTGTTAAAAATGTGTCTGTGTTTGGCCAATTTTAAACACTGGCCTGAGAACATTTTCATCATAATAGAGAGTAATTATTAAATATGGTCTCTATTTCTAATTGCAAAGGAGAAGTAGAGACCATATTTAATAAGTATTCTCTCTAAAGACCATATTTTGGGAGCAGAGGCCTCAATGTACCCTTAAATGACAGGTGGAAAGGCAACAACATTTTTCTAAGTCAGGTAACTACCCTGAGCTTACATTTTGTTATCTGTAGAATGGAGATAATACCTTTCATTTCTATTAAAATTGACAACACTTTTATATACATTTACCTATGTATATGATCCACAGCCACCCTCTGAGGTAAGAACTATTGTGGCATTTTACAGACAAGGGAACTGAAGCTCATCAAGGATAATATGTAGAAAAGGCCAGAGCATAAGAAGAGGAGTAAGCAAGCCAAGATAGTGAGTTGACTTGTGATGAAAGCAGCTGCTTAGACAATGGTACTTGGCATGAGAGCCATGTGGCTGTGAAGATAGTACAAAACCAAGTTTATGGGTATAAGGTTTGTAGTCGCAGACCCCTAGGTTTGAATCCTGACCCTGCCCTTATTACCTGTCATCCCTTCGGCAAGTGACCTTCTCTGAGTCTACATTTCCTCAGTTGGAAGATGCAGATAATGCCTACCTTATAGTGCTGTTGTGAGGATTGAGTGAAACACTGAGTGCAATGTACTTAGTAAAATGCAGAGCACAAGAGAAACAAGCAAAAAAAAAATGTAGAGGCTCGTGGAGTAGATTAGTAGTAGTAATACTTGGTGCACCTGCTAGTCCAGAACATGAAGTTCACTGGCTCAAAGTTAGAATTAGTCACTAGTAACCAGGGCATAGGTGAACAAAACCAAGCATGGTTGCCATAAGGAAAGGAAGGAGAGGCTGTGTGCCCTGGATGTGGTTCTGTTCAATGCTATCCAGAAATAGCTTGTGGTTTCCTTAGACCCCATCTAAAGGGCTTGTTAAATGACAGATGACTGGGACTCACCCACTAAGTATCTGATTCAGGTATGGGATGAGGCCTGAGAAATTGCATTTCTAATGATTACCTGACACGCTGATACCACTGATCCTGAGAGGCCACTTTGAGAATCATTGTCTTAGAAGAAAGAATCCTGTCCCACTCTAGGCAACAGTGTCCTTACTTTTGCTTCCTCTTTCTTTTTTAGTAAAAATTCACTTGAAGAATGCCAATACTGTTCTAGTACAATAAAAGGATTGCTCATAACTGGACCAAGAGTGGTAGGGCTGCTGGAAACCAGGGATAGTGCAATGAATGTCCCATCTAAAAGGCTATGAGAAGACAAAGCAGAACAAAGATCAAAACAGCTGGGAAAGAATCAGAAATAGTTGTGATTAGTGAGCCTTTTCTAGCTTGAATTTTCCATCAAAACCTTTTTCTTGCTTAATCTTTTTATCCCTTTTATAAGTGCTACTACTATATTTCATGGTGGAGTTGGGGGAGGATTCATTGTATTTTCTTTTTATACTTTACTTGCTCCCTTGTTTTACAATTTGTCAAACACAAGACCAGTATAAACTTATTAGAGAGCCTACAGCAGCACGCACAGATTATAGCAGCCTGAGCAAAAAGGTTAACGAAATTATATATCTCTCCTGAAGTAAAATACGTGTCCAATGCTCTGTATCATATTACAGCAAATTGAAAACCATGGGCTGGGTTCCAAGTCACTGCCTGGCAGTTGTCATTAACTAAGTATTTGCTACCTGTTACACATAGTTAATGGAGCAATCCATGTTTTAAAATTAGAGGATTTGTCTTTGGAAATTGTAGCCCAGAGGTTCCCTGGTGGTGTAGTAGCTAGCTTTCAGCACTCTCAATGCCACGGCTGGGATTTGATTCCCAGCTAGGGAGCTACCCGTCCCTCCCAAAAAAAAGAAAGAAAGAAAATTGTAACCGAATAGAATGAGAAAGATAGCCTTGGATTTAGACTTCTGGTTTAAAAATCACTTCTCCCATGAATTTCCAGGGGGTGAAAGAACCTGCAGTCTTACTTATTGGGAATATATATATTTCTATTGCAAATCTTAAGAAACTGAAACACAAATAGGAAACTCTGCTATAATTATAAGAATGTAATTTTCAGCTCTTGATGAAGAGATACTTTGGATTAGGGATTCCATATAGGTTGTCCAGGCTTGTTCAATGCCTTAAACTATCAAATATTTGCCTGTACCAACCTGCCCATGTTACATGAAAACAGGCCTCTCTTATTCTTTCAGAATTCATGGTTTCTGGCTTGAATCATTCACCCCAGCTTAACTCATACTCTTTTCTATTTCATCCTCAATCTGTTTTAATTTCTGACTTCAAAACTCTTACTTTTTTCCTTCCCTCCTTGCCTTACCCTAGGACCTGTCACTTCTCAAACTCAAATCTTTTGCAGTCCTCTTTGCCCAGTAATCTGATTCTTTACTTGGCTAGACAGCTGTTGAGTGCTCCACTGGAACCAATCCATTCCCTGGGACTTTTACACATGCCCTCATGGAAGGTACCACTGCCCCATACACCAAGTCCTTGGAGCAGAACTCAGACTTGACATTTGTGGTTCCTTGATACTGCTCTCAGAAGGAGCAGAAAACAAATGGAAAGGAAACAATTTGATTGCTTAATCACTATATACAGAAGAACCAACTGTATTTTTATATTCTCTAAAGTACATGAGGAAGAAAAGTGATGGTTTATGGTATATACTATTTAGTAGTTCTAACTTCTCAGATGTGAATAATTACTATTTATTTTCTCCTGTAATTTATATCCACCCCCAACAGCCCACCCATCAATTGATTGCAAAGACTTATTAATTCTACCTTCCATAATGTCTCTTGAATCGATCATCTCTTTCCTGAATTGTTTGCAATAGTATCCTAATAACTGCTCTTCCTAAGGCCAGTGTATCTTTCTCCCCTGGTACCACGGTCTTGCATACCACCCCTCACTTCTGGCCAATCTATTCTCCACACTTCTGCCAAAATAATCTTTCTGAAACACAGATCTAATCATGTTAATACTCTTCTTAAATTTTTCATTACCATGTTTGACTGTTATTATATATATATGTTTCTGGTTTTCTAGAAAATAGACTCTTCAAATTATTCCATAGTATTCATCCACTATGTCCATGTTGTGCTTTAGAGTGCTTTCACAGCTATTATATAATTTTTAACAAGAATCCTAAGATTTAGATATTTTATCTCTATATTTGAAGAGATATTTGAATTTTTATGTATAGTGAATGGTACATAGCATGAGGTGGACATATTAAAAAATAAATACGTACTGGGTCTATTTGGCTTAGTGAGTAGATTTGGTACTCTTTAAGAAAATACAAACTTTTAGTTCCAGGGAATGAATTTGTTAAATCTTGTTCAGATGCTGGCAAATCTCAGTTGTTTAGAGCATGCAATTACTGATATCAAATTTGGTGATTCAATTCCCACTTGTTTAAGTTAGCTTCATATAATTTCATGGACATAGTCTGTGACCCTGACCTCAGCCAGCTATTTTACAATTGCTAGTGGAACATGGCATTATACTTCTCGCTCAGAATATGGCATCCTGAGCGAGAAGTATGATGAAATTAAACATCTATCCTGAAGTAAAATATTACTTCATCCTTGTTACTTGAAAACCCAAATATAATGGTAACTCCTCAGTGTTTACAGATTTTTAAATATGCAATTATAAAAAGTAGTTTTAATAATGATCTTCCAGACAAACAGACATTATGATTCTCCAAAATAGTACTTTTGAGGGCCCTAAAGGATGCTCATAAGTACCTCATTACAATAGTAATTTCCTAATTATAAAATTCCTGCCTGATAATGCTATTCCCATTTGTACTGATGACTTAGGTAACAATTATTAATATATTTTTAGATAAATCCTTTAATAATTCCACTTACTATGTTCGACATTCTCTCTTGAATGAATAACAAACAGATTATATACTAGCTTTCTCATTTACAGAGATGTGATGAGCATCAGATTCTACCGTACGTTAAGACGGCATTGCAAATTGCCTATATGGCCGCATGGAGAAAATATTGACCAAAAATTTTCAAATTTACTCTGAGTTAAAGCAAGAATCCATTGTTTATATACAAATGTCTCTAAAAAGAGTAATAAATCATTGTCCGTTATTAGCACCCGGATATCCACCTAACACTTAACTAACAGAGGTACTTTAAGGAAGATATGTGACTCTTATATTTTGATGGGAAGATAGTAGAGACAAAGGTTTATATTTCCAAAGGACAGACTTAAGTCAGATCTTGAAGACACTATAAAGGCACAGGATGGACCACATGGGGGTGAAGTAGAAATATTCCTGGAAGAGAGCAGAACAGTACTAGAAGGTAAGCTTCTCTTACATCTCCATTTGGCTTTAAGCCAGCAGTACTAAGAATATATGAAGTGATATTGTATTAACAGCATTCCAGAATGGTTAAAACCCGAAGATCTGGCATCAGACATACTTGGGTTCAAATTCTTGTTCTGCTACTCTCTAGCTGTGTAGCGTTAGGCAAATTTCCTAATTATTCTGAATCTTGATTTGCAGAACTTTAAAGGTAAGATTAGTACCTGCCATACAGGTTTGTCTTGAAAATGAAATGGGATAGTTTATGTAAAGCACTTAGTTGGAAGTCTGAGGCATACTATGTAATCAAAAAAATGTTAGCTATTACTATATAAATAAAAATTTAAGGGTGCTTATTCTCAAATATATATAATATATTATCAGTGAAAGATTACCTTAGTGGAGACAGAGTTATATCACCTCAAAATAAAAACTCTAGCAAATTTATTTGATGCTAGAAAGAAATAAATCTGATTAAAATAACATAAGAAATAAGCCTAAGAAGTACACAGGAATGGAAGACTCCCTGTGTTACAGTCCTGAAAGCCATACTTTGGAAAGATGAGGGCTAATCATATGTGCAGTTGGTAACTGAATTAGAACCATGAGAACTCAGAACAGTGTAGAGAAGGTAAACAGATGAAACAAAGGTGCAAGCAGAAGCAAACATTGCCTATTCACCTAGAAACTGTGTATACTCTCCAGTCAACTTGTGAAAACAAGATATAATTTTCTTCACAAAGATGATTAGAGGAAGAGAAGGAAGTTGCACCTCCTTTTCAAGATAGGAGTTTGAGAGCAAGAAATCACAATTCAAAGGTCATGTTTATTTTGTTTATGTAGATTTTTAATTGAGAGTTCAGAGAAAATAATATTTGTATTTGTGTTCTTCGGCCTGAGGACATTTTTATGTTGTTGTTCTGATATCACTGATTAGCTGAGATAAACAAATCTCAAATCACCAAGTTATAGCTGTTGCTTTTCTAGGTTATAAACAATGATTCCTTACCTATGTGCCTAAAAGCAGGCAATAGAACTAGGTTTGATGAAATGTTAAAAGTATGACTGTTAACTGTCACCTGCACAATGAACCTAGACAGCCATTTCCTGTTTGGAAGCATATGAGAAAATGGTGGATAGTGTGGGTGATAGTCTTGAAATCCTGACTCATCATTATGACTTAAATAATCCCTTCTGCATACCTGTCCCACACAAACAGCATTTTCTTTAATTATGAGAGACATAGTACCAGTAACTGGTTGTAAGGAAAAAGGTCATGGCTTGGTTCTGTTAGATTCAAGAAATGTGAATTTTCAAGTCAATAGAGTAATGGTTAACATTTGTATATAGCACCTTCCAAAATACAAAGCATATTTTCATACCTGACTTCATGTGATTTCTGCAACAGATCTATGAGGTAAGTCATAGGTATTTTTGCTTCTACTGTGAAGAAACTGTGTTTCCAGGGATAGAAACAATTGTCCCAAACCTCACATCTGGTAAATGAAGAACATTCTAGCATTAATAACACTACCGCCATCTATCAGGGTTCTCGGTGTGTCTGCCTCTCCTTTAAACTCTTTCTTCTACTAGTCATGAGATGTGATCTTTTTTACCTCCATAATGTTTTCCAATCATATCCACGGTTTAACTTCTTATCCCCACGCCCGTAGTCTTAGCCCAGGCCACCACTGTTTTTCATCTGGATTATTGCGTAAGTCTTCTAACTATCCTGCTCATGATCTTCAAGCCTGTCCTACGTGTTCCTGCCAAAGTGGGCTATTTAAAAGTACCAATCTAAGGAACCCTTGTAAGCTGCTGGTGGAAATGCAAATTGGTATAATCGCTATGGAGGACAGTGTGGCATTTCCTCAGAAAATTGGGAATGAAGTTATCATGTAACCTGGCAATCCTGTTGTGGCTATCTACCCTCAAATTTTGAAAACCTCAGTCCGCAAAGATGTATGTACTCCAATGTTCATCACAGCACTGTTCATGGTAGTAAAGTCATGGAAACAACCAAAGCACATTTTAATAGATGACTGGATAAAGAAGCTGTGGTACATACAAATATACACAATGAAATATCACTCAGCTATAAGAAGAGATGAAATATTGCCATTTGCAACAACATGAATGGAACTTGAGATACTCATGCTAAACAAAATAAGCCAGACAGAAAAAGAAAAAAAAACAAGAACCATCTGACTTCACTCATATGTGAAATACAAAGCCAAAAGCAATGAAGAAACAAAAACTCATGGACACAATCAATAGTTTAGAGGTTATCCGAAGTGGGGGGAGGCGGGTAAGAGAGAAGAGATGGAATCTCAAATGTATGGTGATAGAAAGAGAACTGACTCTGGGTAGTGAACACATAACACAACACATAGATGGTGTACTCTAAAATTATACACATGGAACCTATGTAATTTTCACTAACCAATGTCACCCCAATAAATTTAATAATTAAAAAATAAAAGTGCAAATCTGAGTATGACACTCACTTGCAAAACACATCAATGACTCCTCAACACCTTCAGAATGAAATCCTAATTCATTAGTATGGCCCTGCCTTATCCATTTCCCCCTTTCCTTCTTATATACCCTATGATTTTGCTAGAACTAGCTCTCTTCCTTTTTTCGAACCGCCACAACATTTCTTCTTTTTGTATTTTTCATGCTGTTGATAAAATCTCTTCCTCCTGTTGTCTACCTTACTATTTAGGAGCTTAAAACAGATGTCTTCAGTGAGATATTCTAACCCTGATGAAATATTTCCATTAATTTTCATATAAATTTATGCTATGGCATTTAACAAATTTAGTTATAATTATTGATTCATTTTTCATGTGACTCACAATACTCTGAGATGAGGGCCAAAGACTTGTCTTATGAAATGTGTACCTATCTTTCTGCCACAGCATTTGGAACATAGTAGAGAGTAAAAGCTGTTTATCACATGAAACTCATGAGCAGTGATTAATTATCTACCATATGAGCAAAATTATGTAATGTAGGAAGGTACTAAGTTCAAGCCTTACAGAAAAGTGAAGAATTATGAAATTTATTTCACTAAAGAACAATTTTAATTTTAATTTCTTTTGGAAGTTTGAAGCATTGAAATTGTTTCCTTTTATAAAATTTATTATTTTTCAATTACAGTTGATATAAAATATTATCTTAGTTTCAAGAGTACAATTACTTAACATTTATATAACTTATAAAATTATCACCCTGATAAATCTATTACTCATCTGATACCATACATAGTTATTATGATATTATTGAGTATATTCCTTATGCTGTACTTTACATCCCCACAACTATTTTTCTAACTACCAATTTGTACTTCTTATCCCTTCCCATCTTCCACCAATCCCCCCAATCTTCCTCCCATCTGGCAAACATTAAAAATATACTCTGTATCTATGAGTTAGTTTCTGTTTTGTTGTTCATTTAGTTTGTTTTTTAGATTTCCCCATGTAAGTGAAATCATATGGCATTTGTCTTTTTATGTCTGATTTACTTTACATGGCACAATACCCTCTTGGTCCATCAGTGTTGTTGCTAATAGCAAAATTTCATTTTTTATGGCTGAATAATATTCCATTATATATATGTACCACTTCTCCCATAACTATTCACCGATTAATGGACATTCAGGTTGCCTCTGTATCATGGCTATGGTAAATAATCCTGCAGTAAACATATGGATGCACATGTCCTTTTCAAGTAGTGTTTTGGGCTTCTTCAAATAAACACCCAGAAGTAGGATTACTGGGTCCTTATTTGTCTCTTATTATAGCCTTTGTTTTAAAATCTATTGTATGTATCTGGTATAAATATTGCTGCCCTACCTTTCTTTTTTCATTTCCATTTTCATGAAATATCTTTTTACATCCCTTTATTTTCAGTCTCTGTGTGTCTTTCAATCTGAAAAGAGTGTCTTTTAGGAAGCATATACAAGGGTTTTGTAAACTTATCCACTCATCCACTCCGTGTCTTTTTATTGGAGCATTTAATCTATTTATAGTGAAAGTAATTATTGATAGATATGTAGTTATTGCCATTTTATTATTATATTTTTGGGTTTTTTTCTTTCTCTTCTTAAAGAAGTCCTTTTAACATTTCTCATAACAGTGGTTTGGTGGTTATGAATTCCCCTAGCTTTTTCTTATCTAGGAAGCTCTTTATCTGTCCTTCAATTTTAAGTGATAGCTTTGTTAGGTACAGTAATCTTGGTTGGAGGACCTTGCTTTTCATCACTTTGGATATTTCATGCCAATCCATTCTGGGTTGCAAATTTTCTGTTGAGAAATCAGCTGACAGTCTTATGGGAGTTGCCTTGTAATTAACTAACTGCTTTTCTCTTGCTGCTCTTAAGATGTTCTCTTTGTCTTTAATGTTTTGCATTTTAATTCTCATGTCTTAGTGTTCAATCTTGTGCCTCTTTGGATTCATCTTGTTTGGGATTCTCTGTGCTTCCTGAGCATATATGTCTATTTTCTTCACCAGGTTAGGGAAGTTTTATGTCATTACTTTTCAAATAGATTTTCAATCCCTTGCTCTCTCTCTCTTCCTTTTGGTATCCTTATGATGCAAATGTTGGTATGTATGATTTTATTCCAGAGGCTCCTTAAACTAGCCTCATTTTCTTAGATTCTTGTTTCTTTTTGCTGTTCTGACTGGGTGTTTTCTGTGACCTTAACTTCCAAATCGCAGAGTTGATCCTCTTCTTCACCTAAACTGCTACTGATCCCTCTAATGCAGCAGTTCTCATCCTGTGGGCCGTGATGCCTTTGGGGGTTGAACGACCCTTTCACAAGGGTTGCCTAAGACCATCAGAAAACACATATTTACATTACGATTCGTAACAGTCACAAAATAACAGTTATGAAGTAGCAATGAAAATAATTTTATGGGGGTCACTACAACATGAGGAACTGTATTAAAGTGTCGTGGCATAGGAAGTTTGAGAACCACTGCTGTAATGTATTCCTTATTTCAGTTAATGTGTTATAGTTTTTACTTCTGATTTGTTCTTTGTTATGTTTTGTGTCTTCAATTTTTTGTTTCTATCTTCCTTGTTGAAGTTGTCACTAAGGTCATTGAGCATCCTGATATTCAATGTTGTGAACTCTGCATGTGGTAGATTGCTTGTCTCCCTTTTGTTTAGTTTTTCTTTTTCTGGAGTTTTGATCTGTTCTTTCATTTGGTACCTGTTTTTTTGTGTCTCGCCATTTTGGCTGCCTTCCTGTTTTTTTTTCTATGTATTGGGCACAGTTACTGTGTCTCCTGGTCTTAGTAAAGTAGCCTTATTTAGTAGGTGTCATGTGTGGCCCAGTAGCACAGTCTCCCTGGTAACCTGACCTGGGGTCTCCAGGAATGTTCCTTGTGTGTGTTGTGCATACCCTCCTGTTATAGTTGAGTTTTGGTTGCTATTGGCACATCACTGGGAAAGATTGACCCCCTGGATGATTGGTTGTGAGGACTGGCTGTAACTACAGTGGAGAAGCTGTTGTGCAGGGGCTGACCCTATGGAACACGATTTGCTTTAGTGATGCTCTGCTGCCTGCTGTGTCTGCCCTTCAGTGTCATATGTGCAGGTGTTTGTGTGGTGCTCTGGTAAAGCTGGACTCTGGGTGTGTTGGTTCTGGGGCCTGTTAGGAGGCCCTCCATTGTAGGCTTAAGTTGGTCCTACCAGAGTCACTTGGTATGAGCTACAAAGTGATCTTCAGATCACTCTGTTGCCACTTGTGCTAAACTTGGAGATTTCACAGAGAGGCTAAGTTGGGAACTGAGGTAGGCTGCTGTTACTGCCAAGTTTGGGGTTGCTTAGCAAGAGGTATGGGCATGCCAGGGTCAGATGCTATTTGCTTGGGCTTTATGCAACTTTGAGATGTTTTAGGAAAGTCCACAGCATGAGCCAAAATAATCCATTTATGTTGAAAGCCACTGGAAGTAGCTTGGTGGTGCTTGCTTGCAACTTGGGTGGGGTAAGTTCACTAGCGATCACCAGGACATGTAGAGCATGTTAAACAGGTTGATAGAAATTCAAATATGGCACCTGAAGGCTGGATTAGGAAAGGGCTCAACAGGAGCAATGGCTGTGCCAGCACTTTTGTCTGGGAAATACCTATCTCTCCAACCCTCACCCTGAAACAAAACAATTCAGTTTGTCCTTATATGTGCCTGGCATCTTTCAAGCTGCTGCCCAAGCAGTGAAGCTCAGAGTGAGTGAATTCATCAGTGAGTAAGTCTGAGCATTGGGCCTTTTAAGAGGAGCACCTGGGATTCCAGCCACCCTCTATCTCACTCAGCCACAATCTCCGCTGGTTTTCCCAGCCAGACGTTATGGAGACTTCTCTTCCTAGCATTGTAATTCTAGGCTGGGCAGCCAAGTCTGGTGTGGGCCTGAGATCCCTCATTCCTCAAGAGGGAATTTCACAGCTGTGGTATCACTCCTGACTTTTAACTGCTTCATGGGGGTGAGGGACCAGCCCGTTCTCTGTTTTTGCCCCCTCCTACCAGTCTTAACATGACTACTTCTGTATATCCTTAGTTATAGGGCTTCTGTTCAACTGGACTTCAGGTGATGCTTGTTGACAATTGTTCTGTAGTTTAATTGTAATTCGGATGTGGTCATAAGAGGAGGCAAGCACAGCATTTACCTATTCTTTCACCTTGACTGGAATTACAGAAGGCATTTTATAATTGAGATATTGTGTATTACTGATAGAAAGACTATAGCAGTTCAGAAAAAGATTTAAAACTAGGGAGGGACCTCTTTCCTATAGAAATGATGATTACTTATGAAGGACCAACAACACTGAATATTTGCCATCTAGCAATGTCACAGTACTCATTGTAAATCAGATTCAATACAATCATGTCCTCTTAAAAGTGAAGGTGTTTTGTGTTACTTAGAGAGAAATACCATCCCCAAGGAGACTGACTCAAGGAAAGTACTTAGAAACTGAAACTAAATTCCTACAAGTATAAGAAGGCAGAATGCTACCTGTCTGGGAAATAAAATTGTTGGAATACCTTTTTTAAGGGAATGAATATTCATCATTTTCATTGAGGAGAATAAAGCTAAAGCACACTTCATTTAACTAGTGAAATTGTGAATAAATTGGAGTGGACATTTGGTCCTATCCATTGGGCTGCCATTCCCAGGTCAACACTGCCAAGTCTTTCCTTACACTCAAACAAAATGTCATACTAGTTGTTTTCCTGTTCATTGCTTGCACACTCTATAGTAATATAGCACAACCTGCAAAAATGTATCCCTGCATTAACAGTTAGCTAACTGGGAAGCTACATGTTTTGCTCAAAAGTGATTTTGAACAGCCCCCCAACTACCACTACAGAGTTGGAAGTAGTTGTTTTCATTTATAAATGTGAGAGCTTAGTATTTTTTGAGTAAAGTTGAAGTAAATCAGAATTGTCTTTACAACCCAGATGTGCATTGTCGAACTCTAAAAGGGGGTTATTAGTCAAGAAAATAAAATGAACAAATTTTTATTGAGTATTGGCTATGTGTAAAGCCCTATCTTTATTGTTTTGTGGGACACATGGAAGCATATACCACATTTGTTCTTAACTTGTTTAGTTAGGTCAGAGGGATTCCTTAGCTAGATAAAGAATGGGAGAAGGAGGTAAAGTTGACCCTCAGCTGGTATGTTATGAAGAATTAATTGAGCTATTTTAAGAAAACAGACCAGATATGATACAAAGCTATGATAGGAGAATATAGGCTGTGGAAAGAAATTGGCTGAAGAGTTAAGAAGGGAAAAAAGGAAGATTCAAAGCAGAGGATCCTAGATATATGGTGGTGGGTAATGCCAGGCAGAACCTCCTAAGATAGAAAAATACATAGGAAAGTTCATGGAGAGGGCAAGACTTGTGCCGTAGGCTAGGGCAGGGTGGTAAAAAAAAAAAAGAAAAGAAAAGAAAAGAAAAAGAAACAAACTTCATACAGCAGAGTAGTCAGAATGTACCAGTTGTAGTAATGATGAACGTGCAGACTGCATACACAGAAATGAGATCTACCAGAAGCAAATAGGTTCACTCTAGGTTTCAATCAAAATAGAACCTGAGCCCTCCAGAAACCAGAATCAGAAATTAAGACAATAGCTCCACCCTGGACTAGAGGATGGAAGTGAACCAACCAGAATCTGATCACTCTGAGAAAAGGCCTGTGGATTAAAAAAGAATGCCAGCAGACAGGATTCTGAATTGAATATACCCACAACATTTGTATGTGAAGTGAGTCGCATGAACTGTACCTGGAAGAAACTTTACTAGTATGTAGTACATAGGTTGGAATTTCTTTGTATTAGAGAGATTTAGTTATAAATCTAAATTAAATGTTGTGCTGGTTCTCAGTAAAAGAGGTAGAGGAAGAGGAATGCCACTAGAAAATCCAGTCTAGTGAAAATGGGGAACCTGTAATTCTGAATAAGAAAATCTCCTGTCTCATCACACATAGCATCATAAAAACCTGAGATGTATCAAAGTGAGGGAAATCATGGCTCAGGGTCTGAAATTCCCACCATTACCTCTATCTTTCATGGACTTGAGAAAGAGACAATTGAACCAAGATATTCTTGCCTGGAATGATTGACTTCATCTGATTGAGGGCCTGGCACAATGCTAAGGAACTCAAGTATGTATAAAACCTACTATTTCCCTTCAAGAAACTCACAGTTTAATTGAGCCCAGAGCTTTATGTGAGGATAATATAGGAAAAGGTGAAAGAGAATTTTCAGGAGGCTAACAAAAGTATACAGTCTAAAGTTCTGCAGGAGATGACAACCTAAGCACCTGGGGAGGTGGGAAGAGGATGACAGCAAGAGAAGGGCTAGTGTGGGAGGATGGTAAATTCTGTGCATTGGAAGGGAAATAACAAAGCCTACAAAGAAGAGAAAGAAGCCAAAACTAGAGGAAACTAAGTTTTTTGAGTCTCAGTTTCTAATGGATAGAATTTCTATAGTTTCAATATAATGCCTCTGTTGTGTGTTTGTGTGTGTGTGTGTGTGTGTGTGTGTGTGTGAGAGAGAGAGAGAGAGAGAGAGAGAGAGAGAGAGAAACTTTAGAGAACTTGATATTTGGACCACCCTTTTAGCCATTGGTAACAAGGTGGAGACTGTAATCACTAAAACAAAATTGAACTTTGAAAAAGAGGAAGTGAGGAAAGTTTGTTTGTGAGCTCTGCTGGCAGGAAATCCTGTGACTAACATTATTTCACATATCTTAGATTATTCAAAGGGATCTTAACTTTCTTAAGAATAGTAACTTAAAATGAAAGGGGTTGTCTTAAAGGCACTGATGTCTGAGAAGAGCTGACACCCTTGCTAAATAAACTAATCTATTTTGGGTTGCCCTTTACTTTGTAAATGAATGCTTTAGGAATATGGCTTCCTCGTATGTTTAATCAGTAGAGTAGTGCAGCATTAACAAGTGGAATTTGACTCTATTGAAAAAAGAAATGCCAACATGTTGGAAACAAAATCAACAAAAGATCCTCTTCTTACTTGTAGAAACTTTTTAAAATTTATTTTTATTTTTAGATTTTTTAGTTTCATGTGTACAAGAGGACATAATGCTTAGATATTTACAGTCCTTATATAGTGATAACTCCAAAAGGTCCATTTACCATTTGATTCCTTACATAGCTGTTACAATACCATTGACTATATTCCCAGTGCTGTATTAATACCTCGTATAAATGTTTTTTAGGGGGATGAAAGCAATCATTATATATGTGCTATTATAATTTTAAATAGCATTGGTGGAAGTAGGGGCTATGATGAGGACTTCAGGGGGTTGAAGCGTTGGTGAAGAGGGGAAAGGATTATGGTAAGGGTTAGGCAATTACAAAACAAGAATCCAGGCAAGTGATAACACGTGCTTCTGAAAAGGCACATTAATGGAAAGGAGGCCCTGTGCTGGGCTAGGCTGGCTTATTAATGGGTAGAGTTAAGGTTCCAACCACCTGTAGTTTTATTTCCAGCTGAAGGTATAAGTGTAGCAAGAAAGAGGTCTCAGACTTATCTTTCATTAAACATGAGTGAAAATGTGCTTCAGGCAAACACAGAAGACAAGCATTTTGCTACTTTTTATTCTAGAAGTATACAGGTATATAAAGCACACTCAGTTTTCTGAAGACAATCAAAGAAGTAAGTGTGAATTTTTTTTACAATATCTGGTGGGGGCTGGGGTGATTCAAACTAACTATATTTTCTAAAAAGTTGGTGAGGCCCTCATTATAATATCTCATATCACTGCTTTCCTTGATGGCGTCAACAGGACTTTCACCAAGAGTCTACTGCCCCTTTCAAATAGAATCATATATCTAGAGGTGCACAAACCATATCAATATTCATCTTACCACCTTCTGTTCGGGCTGTGTGTCTCTGTGGGGCTGTACTGTGGGACAGCATGTCACTTCACCCAGCTGAGCAGTACAGGCAGCTGAGCCTTAGAAAAAGCCAGAATCCTATTTACAGATGGTCTAACTTGCTACTTCACTCATGGACTGATGAGGGCAGGGTTGTTTCTATGATGTCTGAAATCATTTACAGGAGACTGTTTTGTTCAAAGAATACAAACAAAAGGCAGGATGAGTAAATAAGTTAAATATTTGCAGGCACATGCTGGAAACCAGGCCTCCAGCTGACACAGACATACTGGTGGTGGCCTCTCAGGGCTTTATGCATCCTTATCAGGCTTGCCCTGGACAGCCACCAGAACTGAGGAGCCAGGTCAAGGTTGGAGGCCCCAGTAAGATGAAATAAGTACTCCCAGCTGGTCTGGAGAGCAGGGACTGGAGATGGGCTGGAATTACATCTGCACCTGGTTCAGGCAAGGTTCAGGAATCTGAGACAAGAGCCAGACAGAAGCCAAGACATGGGGGAGGGGGGTATCCCAGACCAAGGGAATACTGTGAAGAAAGACAAAGAAGCAGGAAGGCACAGAGCACTTATGAGGAATAGTTAGCTTCTGTTGTCAGTGCCAAGGAGTAGGAGGAGATAGAAACCTGAGGACCTAGGAATCAAGCTTCAAGAACCAGGAGTACACCTTGAAAAACGGTACAGGGCTATGGAGATGGGGAGTGGGTCAGAGAAAGAGCTTCTAATCATTGATTTCAGAGGGGGAAAAAGAAATTACCTCAAGCCTCTGTGATTGGGTGATTACAGTTTCACACTTAAGTGAGGGCTCTGGGCAAGAAAAGTTGAAAGGAAACCTGGGACTCAATTCAATCTATTTATTGAGAGACTACTATGTGCAAGGCATTCTGCTAGGTTTTAAGTCTGAGATGTGATAATTTGGAACTCAAAAGTCATACCAAGAGTATAAACCATACCATATTTGCTTCTGTCAAAAACCCCAGTGTATGCAATCTACAGATCTGACTGGACACATGATGTGCTATTTACTCATCATGAATATGGCAACTATAAGTTATAAATGCAAGATCAGACAGATAATCTGAATAAAGATGTTTTTCATGAGTAAATTTATTTGCATAGAGTATTATAAATTATTATAGCCTTTAAATATTATATTACATTTAGTTATACATTTTACAATTGATCTTTATTGAATGTAATAAACATATGAAGAAAATTACAAAATACAGCAATAAAATGTATATGAATGAGAAGCAAAGAGGTAAATTAGAAAATACATACACTTTGGGATAGAAAAAACGTGTTTTCAATTCCTGTTATACTATTTACTAGTTGTATGACCCTAAAACTTACTTGACCTTTCTGTGCCTCAGTTTCCTCATGTATAAAACAAGGGTTAAAACTCATTTAAGAGTTACTGTAAGAATTAGATGAAATAATTACATAGAATAGTTAGCAAAATGTCTATATTTAAGTGCTCAAAAATGGGTTTTTATATATGTTTTTGATTTTGTCATTCATCTGTTGTTGAAGCTCAGGGGATATTGTTCTATTTATACTTTCTTTATAAATGTATTCAGTTTGATTCAGAAATCTTTATTCTTAATTTGTTCAAACCTTTTCAAACAAATCTTGGCAAGCACTTGTATATTCATTTGGATTATTCAGAGAAAGTGATCAGGAGTAACTTTTCCTAATCCCCTTAATTTGCCAATTTGTGAAAATGACCCTTGATCCCAACATTCTTACCCCATAGTAAAATGCTGATATTCCACATCCCTTACATTTGGAATATCGATGTTCTCAAGAGGAAATTATTTAAGTACATTATACTACATCCGATGTGTAGTTATTCTCTATTTATCCCACGTGGCCAGTCAGCCCTCATTAGGCTATGATTTGAGAGTGTAAGAGTCATTATACAGGTTATTGTAAGACAAAATAGCAAAAACACTTTGAGAAAGATTCTTTCTCATTTAGGGTTCTTTATAACTGACTCAAAAATAATCATGGAATCTTAGCTTGGGTTCTCCGGGAATCAGACCCTGAGACAAGGAGATTTGAATACAATTGTTTTGTTTGGGAAAGCCAGGAACACCTGCAATGGAATGGGATATTTATAAAGGGAAATAAAGTCAGTCAATGAAAAATGTGCTATTAAGCCAGCTACTACAGTGATAGACTGACAATCATATGTGAAAATTCTGAAAAAATGGCACAACACATACACTTCAGAATTATTCCACACAAAGAGCAAAGGAGTTGAAATATTCATATACTAACTTATGAACCACATCTCAATGCTCCTGGAGAGAGGGGATGTTAATCATTTTTTTTAGATTACTGTACATGTAGATACCATAGAAATTTATAGTTCTGGGAAAAGAGCCCTCAAGCAGTCATACAGGTACTGGGAGTTGGAACTTAGCCTGAGCACATGAAAAGGTCCAAAGGACATAGGCATAGCTCTAGCAACACCTGTTTTATCAGAAAAAGCTCAAATGGGCTTTGATTCCATGAGATGCAGGGCTACTGAGCTAAGGTTTGGGCTAAGCTCTGATTCTAATTCTGTCTCTTACCATGTTGCTGTAATCTTTTAATCTACTTCTCACTGGCTGACATGGTTTTTTTCTTGCTATCAAAGTAGTAATATCCAACAGTTAAGGAGGATCTTAGGGGCAAAGATGGAAAGACAAGTGCAGAGAGTCAGAGTAAGGGCATTTCCCCTTATACCTACAATGACTTGCCTCAGTCTTCCTGTGTCCTTGCTCTCTGTCTCCTTACCTCATGGATGAAATAAAGCTGAGAGAGAATAGAGGGAGGTGGGGGGCAAGGAGAAGGAGAATGGGAGGGAGAGAGAGAGGAAGAGGGAGAGATAGAAGAGGAGAGAAAGAAAACAGAGCTGATACCTGTCTAACCTCATGGAAGCAAGGGAATGCCTAGAGAGGAGATCCCAAGAGAGAGGCTGATGCTTGAACTTCTAAAACAATGCACCAGTACAATGGAGTAATAAAATGGAATATGATGATTCTATTATTATGCTACTCTTCTTCAGTGTGGATGGGAGGTGTTGGGAGTAGGGGCAAGTTGGCCAGCATTTATTAAGATTTATCTTCCTAAGGTTTAAGTCCGTAGTTTTCATACTACACTTGCAGGTGTAGTAGGCTTTTTTCATGGTTTTGCTATCCAGCATGTCCTCCTTAACAGTGCCCCAGTCTCTCCTTGGAGGACTTTCCCAGCATACGATCTTAATGAGAGACAGTGATTACCTTTCATTATAGTCTCCCAAGGGCCAGAACCTTGTTCTTCATAACCCTCAGCAGCCATGGGCAACCTTGTATTTGTTAGAAAATTCCTGGAATTAATTTTCATTACTGTGGATGACTTGGGACATAGGATAGCAACTAATAAATCTATAGTCTTAGGATAAAAGGATAAAAGCTTCTTTACTTTCATGGATATTAGGAGTGGAATGTTTCAGAGTTAATCAGAAGGAACTGTCTGTATAAAGGTCATCTGCAGTTTTGTCACAGTGGAAGCATGAAAAATGATGATGATGATGATGAAGTTGATGGTAATAAAGGTGATGATGGCTAATGCTTACTGAATGCCTAAACTGGGCAAATATCACATTGGTGATATCATTTATCCTTAAAACAATTCTATGATCTAAGTTCCATTATAATCTCCATTTTTCAGAAAAAAACAAAACAAAACAAAACTGAGGCTTGGAGAAGTTAAATAACTTACCACAGATCATACCACTAGCAGGTGAGTGTCAAATCCGTTTCTGTCTGACTTCAGAGCCTGAACTTTTTACCATCATGCTGGGCTGCTGCTTCCCAAAGCCAAAAATTAAAATTGTTGGTATAGCTTAGTTGAAACTCATGAAAGGAGGAGAGTCCAAGGGCATTATTAAATGAGCTGACCCCAGAGTGTGACCTATGAAAAGGGGTTCATGTGACCAAGTCATGTAGTCATAATTCAAATGAAATGAGAGGTACTGAGTGATTAAATGTTGCAGAGAGGGTAAAAAACCATTCAGTGACCTCAAGGAGTGATGAAGACAGCATGGGAAAAGTATGCGATAGGAGATGGAGAATACTATGTTTAAAGTGGCATGTGCTGTTCTGTGGCTTATGTGCATTTAAGGGAGCCAGATCCTCTATCTCTTGCCATTATATTCTCTAATATTCTGGTTTTTTCCTGATTTTTACAAAACTCAGTGGAGTCTTGACCTCAGTTTTGTTCTCCTCCTGGTCACTCAAGTGCAATTTACATTAAGTTTAAATGTCTGTTTTTAAACATTTTCCCATGTAGTTCCGAATTACACTGTAACAAAATTCAGGTAATGTTTTGGGGGAAGTGTGTGTACCTGTATGCACATACATGCTTTCACAGTGTATCACAGATTATTTCTTCTTGGTTTCATAGATCTCTATTGACAAGGAAATTATATTTGAGAATGCTCAATTCAAATATGTGGGATATTGCATGCTTGATGGTTCTAATAATGGTGATTTCCATATTTTGAATATAAAAATGTGAATTTTTTTGAGAATTTCTAAGGTTTTATGTGGAATACATGTGTGTGTGTGTGTGTGTGTTTGTGCATACATACAGGTGTGCATGCTCCTCCCCATCACAGTGCTTTGCTGTGTTTGAAACATTACAGAGAAGTCTCTAGTAGGAAACTGAAACTGGCAGATACCCCAAGGGCTACTAGTAATGTGATATTATCAGAGTTGTGAAAAAGAAATTTGAGAAGTCATGTTGAAAAAAATATTTTAATTTACTGGGGCCTTAGGAGGCATAGTTATATGAACAGATATAAAATTCACACGGGTATCTAACCTCAGCATAAATTGGAAGGGATAAGATACAGTACCCCTTCCCCCACATACTCCTTGCAAACATTTCTCAAGAACTCTTGTTCATATTAGCTGTTGGGGAAATATGCCTTCACATGAGAAACAGAAAGGATTGGAGGAGAAAGAGTGTGTGTTCAAGAGTCTCAATAGCTGTGTGAAGGAGGCAGTTATTTGTGGAATTCAGTTGTTTGCCAAGGCCCCAGGCCCCTGTGTATATCTAACTCTACCTCCTCCTTTCGAGCTGTTAAGAGAATTCATACTGGTGAGTGTGAGCCCAGCAGACTTGCAAGATGTCTAAGCCCGAAATCAAAGGTTTATTATTTTTATATAAAAATGTTTTTATTATTAGACTTATTGAGGTGACATGATTAGCAAGAGTTATGTAGGTTCCATGTGTACAATTCTACAGTGCATTGTCTATTTGTTGCAATATATGTTCACCACTCAGTGTGAGTTCTCTTTCCATCACCATGTATTTGGCTCCCACTCCCTCTTCTCCCACCCCATTTTCCTTCTCTCACTCCTTCCCCCCTGGCCCCCAGGTAACCATTGAACTGTTGTTTGTGTCCATGAGTTTTTGTTTGTTTGTTTTTCCTTTGTTGCTTTCAGTTTTATATTCTGAATACGAGTATAGTCATATGGTTCTTTGTCTTTTCTGTCTGATTTATTTTGCTTAGCATGATGATCTCTAAAGCCATCCACTTTGTTGTAAATGGCAGTATTTCATCTTTTGTTATAGCTGAGTAATATTCCATTGTGTATATGTACCACAGCTTCTTTATCCAGTCATCTATCGAAGGTCACTTTGATTGTTTCCATGTCTCGGCTACCATGAACAGCACTGTGATGAAGATTGGGGTACATAAGTTTCTGCAGACTAAGATTTTCAAGTTTTTTGGATAGATACTCAGAAAGGAGATTGCTGGATCATATGGTAACTCCATTCCCAATTTTCTGAGGAACCTCCACACCATCTTCCATGGTGGTGTACCAACTTGCACTCCCACCAGCAGTGTGAGAGAGTTCCTTTTTCTCCACATCCTCTCCAGCACTTGTTATTCCTTGTCTTGTTGATAATAGCCATGCTAACAAGTGTGAGGTGGTATCTTATTGTGGTTTTGATTTGCATTTCCTGATAGATAATAAATTTGAGCATTTTTTCATATGTCTATTGGTCATTTGTATTTGTTCATGGGAGAAGTATCTGTTTAGGTCCTCTGCCCACTTTTTAATTGGGTTGTTTATTTTTTGTTGCTGAGTCATACTAGTTATTAATATATTTTAGATACTAGACCCCTATTAGATGCATTGTTTGCAGATATTTTCTCTCATTCAGTTGGTCTTTTTGCTTTGTTGATGGTTTCTTTTGCTGTGCAGAAGATTTTTAGTTTGATATAGTCCTATTCATTTATTTTTGCTTTTATTTCCCCTGCCTTTGAGGTACAGTTCATGAAGTCTTCCTTGTGCCTGAGGTAGACAAGTTTAGTACCAATGTTTAGTCCTACATAGTTTATTGTTTCAGGTCTTATACGGTGGTCTTTAATCCATTTTGAGTTAATTTTAGTATATGGTGAGAGTTAACTGTTCAGATTCATTCTTTTGCATGTGTTTTTTTTTTTAGTTTTCCCCACACCATCTACTGAAGAGACTGTCGTTTCCCCATTGCATATTTTTTACTCCTTTATAAAATATTATTTGTCCATAAATTTGTGGATTTATTTCTGAGTTTTCAATTCTGTTCAATTGGTTTCTGTGTCTGTTTTTCTGTCAATACCAAGCTGTTTTGATTATTGATGCTTTGTAGTATAAATTGAAATTTGGGAATGTGATACCACCAGCCTTATTCTTTTTTTTGTATTATTCCTTTGGCAATTCAAGGTCTTTTGTGGTTCCATACAAATCTGATGATTTTTTAATCTTTCATGAAAGTATGTGGAATTTCTATGGGAATTGCATTAAATCTGTAGATTGCTTTGGGTAATATGGCCATTTTAACAATGTTAAGTCTTCCTATCATTTCTTTGTGTCTTCTTCAATTTCTTTCAAATGTGTCTTATAGTTATTCATGTGTAAGTCCATAACATTCTTTGTTAACTTAATTCCCAGGTATTTCATTCTTTTTGTTTCAATAGCAAAAGGTATTTACTCTCTCATTTCTTTTTCTGAATATTTGTTGTTTGTATATAGGAATGCTGTTGATTTTTACCCATTAATTTTTGTATCCTGCAACTTTACTGTATTTGTTTATGGTTTCTAATGGTTTCTTGGTGGAATCTTTGAAATTTTCAATATAAAAGATCATGTCATCTGCAAATAGTGACAATTTGACCTCTTCACTCCCAATTTGGATACCTTTTATTCCTTTCTCTTGACTAATTGCTCTGGCTGGAACTTCTAGCATTTTATTGAATAGCATTCCTGTCTTGTTCCTGATTTTAGGAGAATGGATTTCAGCTTTTCCCCATTCAATATGATATTAGCTGGGGGTTTGTCATATATGGCCTTTATTATGTTTAGATAATTTTCTTCTTTTACCATTTTATTCAATGTTTTGATCATAAATGGATGTTTTATCTTGTTGAATGACTTTTCTGCATCAATTGATAGGATTATATGGTCTTTATATTTTATTTTGTTTATGTGGTGTATCACATTGAGTGATTTTTGTATGCTGATCCATCCTTGTACTCCTGGGATGAATCTCACTTGATCGTGGTGTATAATCTTTTTGATGCATTGTTGTATTTTATGTACTGATATTTTGCTTAGGATATTTGCATCTGTGTTCCTCAGAGATATTGGTGTATAGTTTTCTCTTTCTGTGTTATCTTTACCGGGTTTTGATATTAAGGTAATGTTGACCTCATAAAATGAGTTGGGAGGTATTGCTTCTTCTTCAATTTTTGAAAAAGTTTGAGGAGTATAGGTGTTAATTCTCTTTTGAATGGTTGGCAAAACTCATTGGTGAGACCATCAGGTCTGGGGCTTTTGCCTTTGGGAATATTTTGAGTTATTGTTTCAATTTCTTTAATATTGATTGGTCTATTTAGATTATCCAGTTCTTGGTTCAGTCTGGGTAAACTATGTCCTTCTAGAAACTTGTCAATTTCTTTTAGGTTTTTAAATTTGATTGTATAAAGCCCTTCATAATTTTTCCTATAATTATTTGTATTTCTGTGATATTAGTCATAATTTATTCCTGTTCATTTATAATTTTTTCATTTAGTGGTTTGGTTAGTGTAGCCAGGAGTTTGTCAATTTTATGAGTTTTTTCAAAGAATCAGCTCTTCGTTGCATGAATTTTTCCTATTGTCTTTCTGTTCTCAATTTTATTTCACTGTGCTCTAATTTGTATTATTTCCTTTTGCTGACTTTGGGTTCTTTCTGTTCTTTGTTTTTCTAGTTCTTTAAGATGGGATGTTAGAATGTTTACTTGTGATCTGCCTTGTATCCTAAGGTAGGCCTGTAATAATATTAATGTATCTGTTATTACTGCTTTCACTGTGTCTCAATAATTTTGATATGCTGTATTTTCATTTTCATTACTTTCTATATATTTTTAAACTCTTCTTTTATTTTTTTCTTTGATCATCTTTTTTTTAAATAACATGTTGTTTAATCTTCATGTATATGTGATTTTTTTCTACCTTCTTTTGGCAGTTTATCTCCAATTTCAAAGCTTGTGGTCTGAGAGTACACTTGGTATGATTTCAATCTTCTTGAATATGTTGAGGCTAATTGTGTGTTTCAGCATATGGTTTATTCTTCAGAATTTTCTATGTGAACCAGAAGAGAATGGATAGTTTTATGTTCTTGGATAAAGTATACTGTAAATGTCAATTAGGTCCAATTGATGTAATGTAGTATTTAAAGCTGAAATTTTTAAATTTATTTTCCATTTGAATGATCTGCCCATGGCTGTTAAGAAGGTGTTTAGATTCCCTACTATAATTGTGTTCTTGTAAGTATCTTCTTTTCAATTTGTTAGTAGTTGCTTTGTAAATTTTGGTGCTTCCTGATTGGAGGCACATATATTAATGAGTGCCATGTCTTCTTGTTATTGTATTGTCCCTTTTATCACTATGAAATATCTATTTTGTCTCTTGTTACCTTATTTGTCCTGAAGTCTCTTGTCAAGATGCCATTTGCTTAGAGTATTGTTTTTCACCCTTTCACTCTGGGTCTTTGTTTTCCTTATGGCTGAAGTGTGTCCCTTAAAGACAGCATATGGATGGGTTTTATTTTTTAATTCAATCTGCTACTCTGTGCCTTTTATTGGCAAGTTTAGTTTATTTACATGTAGGGTGGTGATTGATATATGAAAATTTTCTATGACCATTACTTACTCCCTTTTTTAATATTTTGTTGTTGTCCCTACTCTTTCCCATCTGTTTTAATTTTTTGTTTCATGTCAAATAGCCTCCTTTCGTATTACATGAAATGCCAGTGTCATGCTTGAGAGGTCCCTCAGTTTCTGTATGTCTGAATAGGTCTTTATTCCTCCTTCATATCTAAAGAATAATATTGCTGGATAAATTATTCTTGGCTGGTAGTTTCTATCTTTTAATATTTTGAATATTTAATTCCACTTTCTCCTCGCTTGTAGAGTTTTTGTTGAGAAGTCTGATGAGGGCCTGATGGGCCTTCCTGTAAAGGTTATTGTTTTTGTTTTGTATTTTTTTTTCCCCTGGCTGTCATGAGAATTCCGTTTTTTGTTTTTTACTTCTTCAGTATAATGTGCATTGGAGAAGATCAGCTGGGGCCCAGGCAGCTAGGTTTTCCTATTTTTCTTCTTGAATTTGGTGTTCCAGATTATAGGTTTGGAAAGGTTTCATCCACAATTTGTTTGAGTAAGTTCTCTTTAGAATTCTGTTCTGCACCTTCTGCTGTTCTTATTATTCTAAAGTTTTTTTTTATTATTATTTCTAGTGGAGTCAAATAGTTCTTGAAGAGCTTTTTCAGTTATTTTGACTCAGAAGTCCCTATCTTCTTGTGTTGTTTCTATGTTCTAATCTTAGATATCACTAGTTTTTTCTCCATCTGGTCATCCCTGTTTCCTATGGTAGTTAGTTCATTTCTCAGTTCTTTTATTGCATTTTTATCTCTCAAATTTGTATTTGATTCTTATTTATATTCTCGATTTCTTTGTCAAAATATTCCTTTTTTTCTATTTCCTTTTTGAGATCATTTATCTGAGTCTGTGTATTCCGCCAACATTCTTTCAGCTCTGTGAGTGTTTTTAAAACTGCAACCTTAAATTCTGTGTCACTTATATCATATTTTTCCAGATCTATCAGTTCCTTTTCTGGATATTTTTCATTTTCTTTCTGAGTGGCTTTCAATCCTAAGTGACTCATTGTATTTGACGTGTTTCTTTTCATGGGCATGAGGGCTTTTATTGTGGAAGATATAGAGAGATTATCCTTCCTTCTTTTCTCTTTCTTTCTTTCTTTCTTTCTTTCTTCCTTTCTTTCTTTCTTCACTTCCAAGTTGGTATCACTATAGCATCTTCCAATATTTTACTCTTGGTTATTCAAACTCCTATCCAGGGGAGCTTTTCTGCAAAGTTGGCTTCCATTATTTTGATCCAATTGCTTGGTCTCAATGTGCCTCCTATTTTGAAAATGTGGCAGGCAATGATGTGTTATGTCTCTGAGGTCAGTGCAGGGTAAAGTTGCTCTGCTTGTATTTTCGAGTTTTCCTGAGTTCTACTACCAGTTTCTGCAGGTGTGGAGTTTGTTGGAAAGGGTGTAGGTGTGTTTACCATTTTTTTTTCCTTTTTCCAGAGTGCTACAGAGCAGACACTAGTTGGAGTTGAGGGGCAAGTGGTGAGCTTCAGGAGAGAGGGGAAGCACCAGGCTCAGTTTCTCTAATTTTTGCCTGGGTTTGTGATGGGTATGTTCTATAACTGCTTTGTTTTCTGTGGTAGCTTTCCTAGTTGCTGAATCTGCTGCAGCACTAGTCTGTTTGTCAGGGAAGCCCAGGTGGACTGTTGCAGAATGAGCTGGGAGTGGGCTGTGATCAGGTTGGTCACAGGCCAAATGTATGCCCCTAGCTCACCCTTGCTTCTTTCTCCCGAGCCCACATTTCACCCAGGACCATGATTTATTCTGGTCAGCATTTTCCCTCAACAAATGGCTCTCAGTTTCAAACTTGCCAAGAGCAAATTTGTGATGCTTATGCTGCACTGCTGCTGGGGTCCCTATTCTCGCCCAGGGCAGTTCAGATGCTTTTCTCAGCATCTATCTTACCCTGGGGCATGGCTGTCATGGCGGGGGGGGGCTGGTGTGCTTCTGCTCAATCATGGTTTCAATTCGTCCATAGTCTCATAGGGTTTTTGCTGCTCTTACCTCCACTCCTATCACTACTTGGCCTCCATCCCACACGGGATACTATTACTTTTCAGTCAGTGTACCCTGGTTCCCTCCTTGTTCCTTCTGTTAGTCCCAGGTAAGTTGTGGGCCACATTTTGCAACCCCATATCTGCTCTGCTTCCTTCTTCCTCACTCATTTGCCCCCTTTTTGCTGATCTTCAGGTATTTTCTTGTGATGTGTGAATCTCTTAGCTGAGACTGTGCCACTCAGAGTTTCCCATATTATATCCTGTTTTTTCAATGTTATTTTCCAGGAGAGTTTTCCAGGATCTCCTCTCTCATCACCATCTTAGGTCCTCTCTGTAACACTTTTTCTGGGATGAGTTTGCGAAATTCATTGTCTCACCTCATACATGGAAAGTGTTCACCATGATGCTGAGAAAAATTCTTTCCGAAGCTATCCAGATACTGCTGTTTTTCCAGCCTGCCCCAGTGGCCAAGGAGGGGGAATTGTACCCTCTGAATGGGACAACAAAATTTCCTACTGCATAGAACCCTGCAGGAATTGCCAAGGTCCTCACTCTGTTTCCTTAGAGTATACCTACAGGAAGGTTAGTGAAACCTGTGACCTTGGGGAAGATGATTCATACTCTGGGACTCAAGTTTTGCATTTTTATAATAAAGAAATTGGAATTATTGAGATCTCAGTCTACTTCAAAGAGAAGATTTTGAGAACATACAGGCTCTGAAATAGAGAAATGCAGATTTTATTTATATATTTTCTTCTTGGTAGTGGTGTGACCCTGAGCAAGCCAATTATCAGCCTCAGTATTCTTATCTATAAATTAGATATAACTAATTCATTAACTAAGAGAGCATAAAAGAAAACATTTGGCAAAGTGCTAGAACTCAGCAATTATTAGTTTTTTCCTTGCTTCACTTCCTTCATTCTTTCCTTCTTTGTGCAGCCATAAATTAATGTCAATGGAGTGTTAAACATAAGAATTACAATACCCCATCCCTGTGCAGTGTTTAGAGACTTAGAGTAAAGCCATTTCCTTTTACTGTTGAAAGTGCAAAGAGTAGAGCATACCGTAGATTAAAAAAGATTTTCTTTGGGGAACATCTGGCCATGCACCCAGCAGCATTAGGAAGATTTCTACCTTACTATGTTTTCTGAGATGCAGTACATATGAGTATATCCCATTTTCATCTGATCTAAACTGTAAGATTAGGATTTTCCCTTTCATTCACTGTTGTTTTATAAATGAGAGAGATTAGGGTTCACTTTATGATTAAAGGTAAGAAATGAGAATCTCTCTTAAATCACTTTCAAGAATTTCTATTTGGGGGCTGATGCAACTAGGAAATATAGAGTGAGTGTCAGCAAAAATAACTAACCTAGTCTCATTATTCACACAATGTACTTTCCTATTGTGTAGAGTATATTATAAATGCCATAAATACCCAGGGCTTGTTCCTATGGATTTTAGTAACCCCCATGAAATGTGCTTTGCACTCTTGGTATAACTATGAAGCATATATTGCCTGCTCAATTACTAACCATTGAGTAGTATAATTTCAAGGTTAAGAAGGTATTTCTGGGCTCAAACTCTTTTAAAGAAATGTAGGCATATAGTCCTTATTACATCTTATTTTGTTTTCATAATAAAATGCAGTTTGTTCAGGATAGTAATTTACTAAAATGACTGCATTCTTCAGACCCCTTATCCTGGAGTTCAGGTCATTAAAAATTCATTTTGTTGAATCCTTATGAGAAACAACCATCTGAATCATGATATTTTCTACCCACCTAATGGCAGATCTCTGTGACTTTGGGGTAATGCTACCAGCTTGGTACTTTTATACTTCTCCTGTCTTGTTTTGGTTTTATAGATAAGACTTAACTCAATAACATTCATTCCCCTAAATTTTTACTTTGAACCTTAGGACTTCACCTGTACTTAAATTGATGACATAAGCAGCTAATAACCATATTTTGGTTTCTGCCTGTTCTTGTAAGAAGTCTCTATTAAAGCCAATTCTCTGGGTGTTTCAGTTAATAGTAGCTCTTTTTATTTCTATGCTGGAACATCCACTTTCTCTAGTCTTGGCATGTAGGAGGTAGGCATTCACATAATTGGAAAAATCTGGATTTCTAATGCAAAGGGTTTAAAACCTCTTTGATTTCATTGCAGTAATATACAGCCACTATTTTTGATCAGTGGTATTCAGCCACTCTAATTTGGATACTAAACATCACTGTCAGTACTAGGATTTTTGTTTTTAATTTTTGGGAGTCTTTTCTGGGACATTTGAATTTTGTTTTGTATAAACTAAAATGAGTTATTTTGGTCTCTGATAATGGGTTCAAAATTAAAGGGCCATCTGGTTTTGGTGTGGAGATGACCCAGGATTATGTTTTGACTGATGAATATTAGTTACTCATATATCTTTTGTATCTTTGCAAGGGTAATACTAGGTAACAAGTTTTATATCATTAACTTAAATTTGTTACAGGTTTTCATGTTCAGGATAAACAGTTTTTCAACTTTAGGAAAGAAATTGCAACAGTTTAAGATTATTGTTTTACTTTACGGCAACTGCTGCATGCCAATTTTTTGTGTGTTTTAGTGTGAGAAAGGACTTTGAAATTGAATTAAATATATATGTAAATTTAAAATTTGTTGTGTATCTGATTGCTTGATCTTTCCCAGGTTCAGTAAATAAACAATTCTTTAAAAACAAACAAACAAACAAACAAATACAAGAAGGTAGCTCTGGAATCATACTTTCTGAGTTTGAAATCTTACAGTGTCATCTTACTAGCTGTCTAATCGTAATTAATTTAATTAACTTTGCCTGAGTTCCTTTATTTCTAAAATAGAGATATAATAGTACCTGCCTCCAATTTCATTAGACCCCACAAGTGGCACATGCAAAGATTGGTCTGAGCAGGCACCAGAGTCTGCTAAGGTGACTCCTACTCTATGGGGTCAGCCCTTGCAGAGTAGCTTGTACACTGTGGTCATGGCTAATCTCAGAGTCAGTCAGCCTCAGGGTCAATCCGACTCACCAATGTGCCAATAGCAATCAAGGATCAAACAGGACGGCACACACAACCCACACAAGGGACACACCTAGAGCCCCGGTCTCAGGTGACCAGGGAGATTGAGCCACTAAGCCTTATAGGACACCCACTACATAAAGCTATTCTGCCAAGACCAGGAGATATAGCAGATCTACTTAATATATAAAAACACAGGGAGGCAGCCCAAATGAGGAGAAAAAAAAATACATTTCAAATGAAAGAACAGAACAAAACTCCAGAAAAAGAACTAAACAAAATGGAAGACAAGCAATTTATCAAGGGCAGATTTTAAAACACTACTTATAAGGATGCTGAATGATCTCAGTGAGCACTTCAAAAAAGAGATAGGAAACATAAAAATAAACATAAAAAGGAACCACTCAGAAATAAAAAATCCAATAACTTAAATGAAGACTACATTATAGAGAATTAACAATAGATTAGATGAAGCAGAGGATCAAATCAGTGATTTGGAAGATAAATTAGCAGAAAACATCCAATCACAACAGGAAAAGTAAAAAAGAATCCCCCAACCCCCTAAATGAGGATAATTTAAAGGGCCTCTGGCACAATATGAAGTATACCAACATCATAGGAGTACCAGAAGGAAAAGCGAGAGAGAGAGCAAGGGATTGAAAATCTATTTGAAGAAATAATGGTTGAAACTTCCTTAACTTAGTGAAGGAAATGACATCAGAGACAGGAAGTACAGAATCCCAAACAAGATGGCCCACACCAAGACAAATCAGAATTAAAATAACAAAGGTTAAAGACAAAGACAGAAATGTAAAAGGAGCAAGACAAAAACAGTTACTTACAAGGTAACGCCCATAAAACTGTCTACTGATTTCTTTTTTTTTTTATTTTATTTTTATTTTATTTTCATTTTTTTTTAATTCATTTTTATTGTTAGACTTATTGGGGTGACATCTGTTAGCAAGGATTACATAGGTTTCAGGCATATAATTCTACAGTGCATTGTCAACTTGATGTATAATAAGTTCACCACCTAATGTGACTTCTCTTTCCATCACCTTATATTTAGCTTCCCCCCTCCTCTCCCACCCCCTCCCCTTTCTCCCC